>CABFVX010004653.1:0-62106 GCA_902151425.1 Timema shepardi | reverse complement strand
ATTGCTTTCTTCAGTTACCGTCAATTGGGGGCTGGCGCTGAAGCGACTCTTCACTTCCTACGACCATTGACCGGGCCCTTAATGAAATCACACATTTGTAGCCGACGATTTCCGCAAGTCCATCACAGACTCTGGCTTAAAATATGAGTGAAGAATGAGCCTGGGCACGGGATGAATCCTGGATAGCCCAGTGGTAAGAGCATTGGCATACTAAGCCAAAGGCCCCGGGTTCGATTCCCGTGTCCAGGTGTCATTATTCAATTTTAAGAAAATCCAGGTAAGTGTTAACTTAATAATCTGACATTTAAATAAATAACATTTTCTTTATTCTTGAATATCCTTAAGGATTCGATTATCTTATCCCGAATAAATAGTCTCAACATAAATTATCTGAGCCACCATTAGGACAAACCGTTACACTTAACTTGATCAACAGGATTTCACCACAAACTAACAATATTATATAGATTACTTCATGTTTAAAATATACCTAATGCCAACTCAGCAAAATGAATCAACAAGTTCCTGTCATTATATTTACTTAAATATTTCCTGTCTGTCAAATGTGTTTCTAAAGTATATATAAATTAAGTTGAGAGAACATTGTGGTAATGAACATTAAAAACCATAATCTCTTGTTTCAGACATATTATTATACTTATTGTTTTTAATTGAATGCGTTTGTAAGATTGCCTCTTCTTCTTCGTCTTCTAATGACCCATCTTCTTGTCCTGTATGATGGGTTTTATTATGCTATTATAATATGATTATTTGTTGAATACTACTTGTAGCTATTATCCCATTTTCATTTATTTATATAGATGGAATTAACTTCCTTAATCTAAAACTACTCTATACTTAGTCTAATTTATAACTATTGCAGTCTAATGCATTTATATAAGTGTTTGTACACTTTGTCATTGTGATGATGGTACTCCTGTTCTGTTGATCACGCGCTTGGTTGCACTGGGTGATTATATAATATCCACCCTCTCCAGTCAATCGATGGACTGGGAATCCCTTTGGTTGTGATCCTGAATGTCATTAGTCACAAAATGCATCAGGATCATAGGGAATACTGGAATTTACCCCACCATCACTTCTCTTGACCTCTCCCTGTTGTTGGTATGCCTGCCGGGATGTCAGGGTCAGAAACAGGTCTTGCTAGATGCCGGATTTTTATGCCACCCTCGTCTCTTAGCAGGCTTTTTCAGGAAACTTATAGAACCAGACTTTCGTTAGTTGCGTCCTAGTTTAGTCCTTGTTGCTATATTCATGGTTTTTCCTTATTTGTCCTCTGTTTCGTCTTTTCCCTTATTCTTGTCATGGTCTTATACATTATCTGTTTCCTTTTTATGCTTCCCAGTGCCGCGTTCTTCCCATATTTGTTGTCCTTTAGTTTTTAGCCTTTCCATATAATTTGTGTTTTAGTGTGTACCGCCGCCCTTACTCTTCCCCGAAGAGTAAGGCTGGCGCACAACAAACAATAAAATAAAATAATAAATATAGTAATTTTGCAGAGGGCGGTGAGAAATATAAACAAAAGTAAACAAGGCCAGTTTACTTATTTTCTCCGCGAACTCATACCTCAATAATATTGATGTTCCTAACAAAAAAGGGGATGGCTAAAAACAGGAAACCTGGATTAAGAAGAATATATGTTAATGGTAACAATTTGTATTTTATTGACAGTGAGAATAAACTTGAACAAAGTATAACAAAAAGGCGATTATGTTGTACATTTTGAAATTGCTTACAATTCATGAAGCTTTTAGCATACGAACATAATATCGTACTTGAAAACAACGGACAATGGACTCTACAAGCCCGCAAGGTCAATGAGTTAACTGACGACAATATTCCAATACAAAACCTGTCTATGCAGACAAAAATACTCCATACAAAAGATAATACAAGACTTTTGCCGTATGGGCCATTCAATTAACAGGGGATTCATAACAAAATACTTATGACTTTATATTTACAATACGAAACTCCCCACTGCCTGATGGGTATTTTCAATATAATCAATTACTCTCAGATATCTCTATAATATCTGCCGCTTTAGTAAATATATTTTCTACAAAACAATTAGGTATAGATGCCATATAGGCGATGCAAAATAAACATTTATCAGTTAAATATGATTCCAAGTAAAGTAAAATATTCCAAGTCTAGAATAGACTACAACATCCATAGTGACGTTAAAAAGTTTAAGTCTAAAATATCAAACATATTTACAAGTTAAATACGGCGCAAAGATCCTAAGTCTAATATGTTTGACGTATTCATAAGTTGAAAATACTCTAAGTCCAATATGTTTGACATTTTTACAAGTTAAATATGGCGAAGAGAATTTCCAATATACAACTGCCGAAAAGGGATTTCGTACCTTACGAATATTTCCTGGACACCCCAAGGTGTGTCCTAGAGGACAGCCTTGTCAAGAAGTCGCGTCCATGTTGAACAACATCAGTATTTATACGATCATACAAGCTCAAAGAGGGGGAAGAGGGGTAAATACAAAACATAGGTCAATAAGACATAGCGACGGGAGGGAGGGATTAGAATATACACACGCGGAGCTGGATGAACTTGCTAGAACAATCAACTCTGGCGTAACAATCTTTTTGCGCAGGCGTGCCACACACTTTTCCACACCCCACCTTGAGGTAAAGAAAATTTTACTAGCTCAATATTTTTCCTCGTTCAGTTGATCAATATTTTGGTAGAGACAAGTTGTCTTTCTTGCGTGTGGGAAACAGTAAGTTGGCGCAGCACAGTGGGGGACTTTGGTGAGTTTTCTTGTGTTTACAGGTTTCTTTTGAGCATATATCCCAAATAAATGCTACAAGTGATACTAGTGTCGTGATCTTTTCGAAGAACTTCCAAAGAATACCTTCTCGAAGTATGAAGTATACTTGGGGTCCAAGAAGCATGTGTTGTTGTTGTGCCCTCAGCTCCTGTGTTACAGGTATAGCCTCTTCTCGGCAGTCATATAGTCTTGTATTGGTCAGTCCTTTGCTATATAAAAGAGCATTGTACGTCCCGTGCCCCATGATGTAGTAAACAAGTCCATGGATGGGCTATAGGAGTTTCATTTCTAATTTTCTTGAACATTCAGGAATTGGTTGGAAGTTCTTCTTCCCTCATTACTCCCCACCCATCTTCTTTGCCACTCATAAATCACTGGTCTTCTTATTTTCCCAGATGTTGTTACTCCTACTATTATTAATTCTTTGGCCCTTCTTGTTTCTCTTTTCTTCGTCCAGTACTATACGCCTCTCTTTCGCACCACCAGATCAAGCGAAAAGACACCCTGAGTGGCACTCAGTGCGAGTGATGAGTTGGTTGATTGTGCTCCAGAGAGTCTCAAAAGAATACCCCTCTGAGTCCTTAACATCTTTGCCAGCACCACATTCTTAAGTCGGTGAGCCCATGTAATTTCTGAGTTACTCATTATGGAGACAAGTAAAGACTCGCGGTATTTTTGATAATAAGTATAGGGTGTTGGAACTTCCTCTGGCCTATACTATTTATCTCATTCATAATCCTCTTAGCTTTATCACATACCTGTTCCATGTGGGCCTTGAAGTTCCGCTTCTCATCAAGTGTCACACATAAATATCTTGTCATACTGCTCCACCTAATAACCTGACCATCAATATTTAAACTTGGGTTTCTTTGAAACGTCTCCCTGAATAACACGTATTTAGTCTCCGAGGGTGCCATCTTGATTTGTACTTTTATACACTATGTTTCTAAATCTTCCATTACCCAATTATTCTTGATTTTCCTCCTACAACTATCAAGAGATCGTTTGCAATTGCCACAAAACCCGTCATTCTGGGGTTCTAATCATACGTTCCAAAATATCGTTATACCTACCGACCCTTAGGGACACTCTTTGGTCAGTTCTTTACTTATGGATATTACCGGACTCCCTAGGATCACATACTTCTTCCTGGAGTAGACCTGGAATCTACGATAGAGTCATCCGGGCTATCTGATGTCACGATGTGTCTTAAATAATGCAGGCCACCGACCATAAGTTGTCGAACGCTCCCAAGATGTCCACAATTATCCCAACCGTATATTTTGCTCTTGATTCATCAATTATGCTCTTAGCCGTATTGATTGCATCCTCCATGGACCTTCCCTTCCTAAATCCAAATTGTCTATGATGAATCCAGTTTGACTCTCTGTGCTTCTGGAGTCTAGCAAATAGCACTTTATCCTGAAGCTTCACACAGGTATTCAGTAGACACATTGGTGGATACGATCTAAGAAGCAGAGGGTCCTTATCATCCCCCTTACTCAGAATGACCACGTCGCTCTGTTTCCAAATATTCGGTACCTTTCCATCTACCAGGCAAGCTTTTGTGAGCTTGGCAACAAACAGGGCTATTTGCTGTGCTGTTTGTTGTAGCACCTCGTCCCTGTTACCATCAGGTCCAGGTAGCTTCTTCTTCACAATCTAGCTACTGAGCTTCCCCATCTATGTTGTTTCCATATTCCTCTGTCATTTGAGGTCTCGTTCTCCTGTGTTGTACTTCTTCGTCATCCTCAGTGTCATCAGGGAGCATCGATAACAGTTAGTATCGGGATCGAAACGCACATTGAACTTTTCTGCTTCATCTGCTTGGGGCACTCTTGAGTTGACTACAAAAGTTTTTTTGGTTTAGTTTGTGATAGCCACGCTCGTTGATAAACAGGTAGTAGACTGATCGCCACCCACCTGGTCAGAAATCAGGCTGTATTGATAAATAAAGATGAAAGAACAGCTATTAACTATGACGAGCTAAAAGAGATTGAATTCTATAGTTACTTCTTGCTTGTCATGCGGAAAATGAGTGAGAATTGATAAATAGTGTCATATTTTGTTCTTCCTCCATAGTCCATCATAGTAAACATTTAATCCCAGCATGAGTGAAGATGGCCAAAAATTGTTTATTTCGATACCGATCCGATACCGGAGTGTGAGTACTAATATCGTTAAAAGTATCGGAAATAAAGTATCAAGTAAAAATACTCGTATCAAAAGGGAAATATCGATATTAGCAAAATATCGATACTTTTTTCACATGCCTAGCTCTCCCCTCTCATCAGTTACCGAGCTGTACCATATCGATGGTTTGGCATTCGCATCTACAACATACAGCAATGGTATTTGCTTGTGTGCACTGTCTATTTTCTTTATTTTCCACAGATATAGTTCGATGCTATCAATATACCGAAAGTACGTTTGTCAGTATGTCTCTCCCAACCTGGGTTATAAACTCCACACATGCTGTATGGTTATCAAAGATACGTATTTTAGTGACAGTGATATTTTTGTTGAACACTTTAATGGAACTCATAAATTTATACCTAGTTGCTATTAATTTCGCCGTCCTCAACGATCTTTCGGATTTCATGGAGCGTGGCCACACCATACATTGCGTTTAACTGGCCTATTTTTATGTTCTTAGATGTTGTGATATTGTTTTAGTTACTACATCTCCCATTTAGGGATGATGCATGTGTGCGTGACTAAGAGGTCACATTTATTTAGGTCTAATATAATCCGACCGTGCGCTCTCACAAATTGATCATACAATAAGTCCTTTTTGTTCAGTACATCTTTCCTTCTCTCGAAGACCTTTTGCAATTTCTCTCACAGACTCACTGGATCTATTGGCCGATTTACTGACTTCAATAAGATCCGATCCAGAACTTCGGGTATAGAGAACATTTTGGAGCTATCTCTAATATGTCCCGCCCTTATGATGTGCCTAAGGGCCAGGTGTAAGTTCTGGTGCTCCTCCAATCTTGATAGTTGGAGGGTCTCCTCGCCAGGGGTGCCCATCCCCCTCAAGCCCAATGGTGCAAATCCCCTCCAAAATTTTTTCTCTACCGCTCCCCCAAAATCCAATTGACCATATAACCTTTATTGAAATATCTAATTTCCGACTAATCCACATCAAGGCCTACATTGCGTATTTTGAAAATACAGTTAGAAAGCTTTTTAAATGAGATAAATAAAATCAAAACAGCTAGAAAAATGAAAAGTTTATATTTATAAAAATGATATTACCTACATTTTACGAATGAAAATAACTATAGTATTGTAAAAACAGTTGTTTTGAAAAATTCTGAATGTCATATCATAAAAACAAATAACTTATTTTACCTTAACCCGTTGTATAAAAATAGTTTTTTATATTCATTAAAAAACTCAAAAATTCAGAGTGAATAAGAGAATTGAATAAAAAAATTAAGGACATCAATAAAGATCAATAAATCAATAATCAGGTATTGAAAAAACAATCTAAATGTGTAAAAAATAATATGATATGAGTATTATCGTAATATTTACATGAGTTACGTATGTAGTCATAAAACCTTAAAAACTAAATGGTTCTAGAGTAGTGACAGAAAAACAACTATATTATGCGGAGATAATAGACAACATTTGAACACTCTATGTTGAAAAAATCTACATTATGATCAGAAAATAAATTCTTTAGACACAGGGACTATTTATAAGATTTTAACAGAATAAGTTTTTTTTCTGTGCACATGATGTGTAAAACTTTTCGATAGTTTCTTCATTTATGATTTTCTTGAGAATGTCATTCCCAAAGGTCAGTATGATTAAGCTTGACAACCAATCACCCGTAAGTTGCTTCTTAACCTTTTCTTTACAATCTTTAAACGAATCATCGTCCTCTCCTCTGAGCAACTTGTGAAAGGTAACGATAAAAGGATACGATACAGCATGGTAAGTTGAGTAAATGCTGACATATACTGCAGGCATCTGTAAGGCCTAATAAAGCTTTTTTTTTCATACTGATCCATAGACAAAAGCTGCTAATCATAGTCTGAATCTTCTTCCTCATCTCCATCTTTTCGAAATTCCCTTAATTTCCACCTTCACTCCTGAAACGTCAGATTCCTTGTCTGATATATTATTTTTACACTTTCATTTCTCTGAAAGCAGGTCACAAATGTGAATTTCTGAGTGAGCAACCTTATAAACATTTGCATGTTAAAGCACTACCATTTGTGAGACTATAGAAAGAGAACTGTCAGAGAATCTGTCATTGCGTCGGTTAATAACTGAGTCTAGTGCTTGAAAATAAACTTCCATTTTGATCCTCTTCAGAGGATTTTCTCTCCTTTCAACGATAGCCATTTCATCCATAAACCTCATGTTCGGTTCTTGGCATTAACGAGCGATGCTTCCACAGGGGCCACTAAGGATTTGCTGTTTGGTTAGTGTTTGTTGGTTCCCCCCCTCCCTTCCCGAGGCCCCTAAGATTGTATCTCCTCCCCTCCCGAGACCCCGCTTATTGTCAATCCTCCACTACCGAAGTACCGCCTATTGTCTCCCCTCCCCTTCTGAGGCCCCAGCTATTGTCTTTCCTCCCCTCCCGAGGCTCCGTCTATAGTCTCCCCTCCCGAGGCCCCGCCTACTGTCTCTCCTCCCCTCCCGAGGCCCCGCCTATTGTCTCTCCTTCCCTCCCGAAGTCACCCGTTTGTCTCTCCTCCTCCACATGAGGACCACCAGTTGTCTCTCTTCCCCTCCCAAGGCTTCAACGTTTGTCTCTCTTCCACTCCCGTAGCCCCACCATTTACCTCCCTTCTCTTCCTGAAGCCCCACCGTTTGTATCTCCTCCTCTTCCGAGGCCCCACCGATTGTATCTCCTCTCCTCCTGAGGCCCCACCTTTTGTATCTCCTTCCCTCCTTAGGCCCCGCCGCTTGTTCCTACTCCTCTCCCGAGGATCCACCATTTTTCTCCTCCCTGAAGTCTCACCGTTTGTCTCTCCTCCCCTTCGCCTCCCGAGGCCCCATCACTTATCTCTCCTACCCTCCTGAGGCTCCGCCATTTGTTTCTCCTTCCCTCCTGAGGCCACGCTACTTGTTTCTACTCCTCTCCCGAGGCCCCATTGTTAATCTCTCCTACCCTCCTGCAGCCCCACCACTTGTCTTTCCTCCCCTCCCGAGGCTCCGTCTATAGTCTCCCCTCCCGAGGTCCCGCCTACTGTCTTCCCTCCCCTCCTGAGGCCACATCGTGCATCTCCTTTTCCCTTTATTGTTGAATGTATTGTTGTAAACATGACCTATTAAAATCAAGCCCACAAATTACTTGTTTACCTTTATTTGTGTGTGTTAATAGATTTTTACTTTCGTTATAAGTTGTAGTTGTTTTGTAAGTCCATAAGCCAATACATTTATTGTGTTACAAATTTTGAATATTAGGAAAAGTTACCAATTAATCAGCATGATAATCATTGATTATGATTCATTGCCGGTGCCAAAATAATCGCTCTGTTAGGATTCATCGATAGCAAATATTTGTGGAATGTTTTATTTGCTTCATACCAGCGACTGTTAGTCCAGTAATCGCTCTATTAGGATACATTGACAACAAAGCTTTGTGGAGTGTTTTATTTGCTTCATACCAGTGACTGTCAGTTCAGTAATCGCTCTATTAGGATTAATTGACAACAAATCTTTGTGGAATGCTTTATTTGCTTCATACCAGCGACTGTCAGTTCATTAATCACTCTGTTGGGATTCATTGACAACAAAACTTTGTAGAATGTTTTATTTGCTTCATACCAGTGACTGTCAATTCAGTAATGTCTCCATTAGGATTCATTGACAACAAAGCTTTGTAGAATGATTTATTTGCTTCATACCAGTGACTGTCAGTTCATGGTGCTACATAAAAGCACGTTTTTTTTTACTTTTGAACAATATAGTATTAGTGATATTGAAAATGAGATATTTTTCAATAATTGCCCACTTTATCCACGCTTATATTATAGCAGTGTCGTCTTAAGAGGGCAAACTACCCTTTCTAAATACAGGTTAAGCTCTGGACCAAAATATTTAAATAACCATTAGTCCAAATCACTCGCATCCAAAAAGTAAAAAAAAAGCTTAATATAAGAAGTGATAAATCACAATTAGTTTGGACCTAATCTAAGATATTAAATTATCCTTATTTTAATAATTGAAACAAAAACTCAGAGGTATAGATAGGTCTGCCATTGATAATGATAGTATTGAATAAATAATTACAAATAAGAAAGATTGATGTTTAAATTAGAGCTGCTAACTCTTTATTTTAATAGTTAAACTCTATTAATTCATCTACTTATAGTTTATAATATAAATAAAACTATATTTTCATTACTAAACTAAAACTGATGTTTTGTAGGTATATTTTAAGAATATAAACTTCACTTTGATATATTCACTTTCAATCTCTAAAACTAAGCTATTTAAATACTTAATAAATAATGTAATTAAAATAATTAATCATAAGACAAAACTTAATAAGTAACTCTGATAGTTATCATACTGATAAGATTGATTTAACTTAAATAACTTAACTCAATAAATCCCTTGAGCATCTAAATTCTCCAATCAACCAAAATCTGAAATTATATATTTTAAATCCAGTATAGATTAATGATTTAAATTCTAGTTTCTACTTAAAGGTATAGTTCACTTTGAACATCAAAACCAAAACAACTTATAGTGTATTGTGGAACAAAAAATTATATTTAAATAATGATTAAATAAATAACCCGATCAACTTAACTACCAACTCGGTTTAAGAAAACGATAAGAGAAAAACTAAAACTATTTAAAAATCTTAAACATCTTATTTCAAGAATCAAATCCTTAAAATAAAAACCCGATAAAAACGAAACACCACATAAAGCCAAATTAGAAATACATAAATATAAAGATCGCAACGGTATTTTAAATATTAAATTACCTATACAACAGATATCTTGACAATCCTTAATATTATGAATATAAGAACCAGCACACATACATAATAATGTTTTAAACAAAGCACGAATCAAAAGGGGAAATAAAGATAATTTATCACAACCTATTGACAAATTTTTTATAGCTAATCCCAACTGATTATTACTTTATCTACTCTAAATCATATTTATAATTAGCACACAAACCCAACATAAATATGGTTATTATTGAAATCAATAACAAAATAATACTAAAATGTCTTATAGCAAACGCTCTAATCTTTTATAAAAAATATATACATGGGGCCCACACTTAAAGTTCGCAGGGGGCCACAAATTGCTTAGGACCAGCCCTGATAAACCTCTTACATTTTCTACTTCTGCAATGGGGTTGAGAAATATTATTCACATCAGCAAAGGCAATAATCTAATCGTTCACTTTATTCCACCCAGACTCACTTCGCATTTTTACAATATAAAAGTTTCTTCTTAAAAAATATTTTCCCTAGAAATTCCACTCCAAAAATTCTGATGGCGTAACTCCCCGTTGGCACCCCTGCTACTTGAAATTATGATACTCGTAGATCGCTGTTGAGTCAGCTTCCATTTTTTCCTGGTTGGCCGTGTCCTTCATTCTCTTTCTCGAAGAAATCGTACTTATTGAGATTTCTTAATGTATACAGCTTTCATCCTTCTTATCTTCTTTTGTTAGTTTCCCTGTTTGAGCCTTTTTCTAAAATTTCTAGTTTGGAGCCTTTTTTCCAGGTTTTATCACTTCTTCTGTAGATGTTGCTTCTTGCTGGTTAGTCTTCCACACATTGGTTAGAGTGAAAGTTGTCACCGCCTGGTCTTTTCTTCTTCTTCTTCTGGTATGCCTCAGCTCGTTCCTGGTTTATACGCCTTCGGGATGAAAGATTTCATTTTGTCTTCTTCTTTTCAATCCATAGTTTTGTGTTAATTAAAAGCATTTTAAAAATCTAAGTATTAATCTAACTTTGATTGTCTTGTCCTGTTCTGTGTCTTTGTTGTTAGTCATATCCATATTAGCATAGCATTTTTCCAGCTGATTTTATCAACTTAATCTTAATTTTATCTGTGGCTGGATTGATTTAGATGGGTTGAAATACAGTCAAATCGGTGCGTATCAGTGGACTTGAGTGTTTGGTGTCTTCTCTGGTTCTATGTCCAGTCATGATGGGTTGCGGTAGTATTATATTTAATTCACGCTTCAATAGCTTGCTGCACTTCCCGTCTTAAATTATTAGACTAATAGATATGACATTATTAAGTTATGACCCTTAACTGTAATAGAAACAGAAACATTAATTATTATGATATAATTAAATATTCTTAAGAACAGTTTTGAAAAAGTATTTGTGAAAATAGGATTGAATGTGCAGATTTACAATTGATTTAAAAAAAATAGAAACAGCTTCATCAATTTCTTTCGCATCCAAAATATAGCTTGATACTGTTCTGTGCTAAGAATATTTGTGTATACCCACTTTGTTGGGTTCTTCTCACACTCTACACCAGAGATTCCTATTTTTTTTTTTGCCACGGAACCCTAACTAATCATACTTTTTTTTGGCGGAACCCCATTTTGATAATAACAAAAGTGATTGTACCTTGTAGTATAGTTTGAATATTTTCATGTTTGACATGAAAAGAAACAATATTTATAAAAATATAACTATTATAAGTATTATAAAACATTTATTGTACCAAAAAAAAACAAAAAACAATGTAACTATTTAATGTGAAGAATGACTTTTTTCATATATTTATTTATAATAGCACTAAAATTAGGCTTAATTTCTGACAATTGAACGCGAAGATCTGGAGCTGCATCCGGTTTGTTTCTGTTTTTGGTGTAAGCGTAAGCTTGAAAACCAGTCTCGCATCGGTAAGTCGTCACAAACGGAAGAAGAACCATAATAGCCTTCTCAACGAAGGTAGGATATTACTTTAAGTCCAATCCAAATGCAATTAAAACTAGAATCATTCTGATTCGAATTTTTGTTTTAGAAGGGATGAACACTTAATGTCGATCAAATTCTCATACTCTGACACAGTTAGCATCGATGGTTTAGTGTGATTTGCGAATGGATTCTGTACCCAGTCAATGTCCTGTAACTTCTCCGGGAAATACTCTTTCAAAGATTTTTCAAGGTTAATCAAATGTTCATGTATGTTTTTTTTTCCACATCTGAAGTTATTTTCAACCCGTTTTATTCCAGAAAGCCATTTAAAAGAGTAAAACTTTCGTAACTTTTTTGTTCAACACATTCGATCCTGAAGCCAAGTTGGTTTTTAAGTGAAGATATTTTATGCTCATCGTGCAATAGTTCAACATGCGTACTAACGGATGCAGAAATAGGTTGTTCAGCGAAGAATATCTTAAGCTCGTTGCGCAATTAAAATTACCTGGATAAAACTTTTCCCCTCGAAAGCCATCTCACTTCCGTGTGAAGAAGAAGTGATTGATGCCGACTTCCTATATCTTCACACGCTTTTTTAAAAAGTCTTGACTGGAGTGGGCATGATTTAACGTAATTGACAATTTGTACGGCTTGATCGAGAACTTTCTTTAAGTCGGATGACATTTTCTTTGCGACAAGGGCATGGCGATGTAAAACGCAGTGACTGCTACTACATTTAGGTGCAACATTATTTATTATTGTTACAGTTCCTTTTATTTTGCCGGTCATAACTGCAGCTCCATCGCTGCATACGTCAATAAATTTTTTCCAATCAATATGCTGGTGTTTACTGATGTAACTATCAATGTCTGTAAACATTTCTTCTCCAGTTGTGTTGGTCTCTAAAGGTGCACAGAGTAACAAATATTCTTCAATAGATCCTCCGAAGGGGTATCTCACGAAAACAAGCAGTATTGATAACCTGGCGACATCTGTACTTTCGTCAAGTTGTATTGCAAACATCTCACTGTCTTTCAATCTACAAATTAATTCATCTTCAATATGGTCTGAAATCTTATGGACTAGATCAGATATGATTTTGTTGGAACACTGGACTGCTGCAACTTTCTTCGCTGCGTCTTCTCCAAGTACGCAGCTGACGATTTCTGTCATACATGGTTTTGTTAAATTTTCTGTAATCGTGTGTGGTTTTCCAGCACGAGCAATTCTGTAACTTGGCAGGAATGATGCTTCTGTTGCGTTTTAATTATAGGTTTTTACATATCTGTGTAAATCAGCCACACCAGTTTTATTTACTTCTTTGTGTCTTTCAAAAAACTTAAGCTTTTATCCTTCAGCTGCGGGTGGTTGGTTTCTAAGGTGTCGTTTAAGCTTTGCAGGTGCCAAAGAGCTATTAAACAGAATTTTGTTGCAAATAACGCATTGTCCATCCGGATTTTCAGCAATTCCTACAGGAATAAATCTGAAGGACAAGTAGGATTCGTCATATTTTTTCTTTTTTGAAGCAGTTCTCTCTTGAGGTTCAGCCCTTTTGTTGGTTGGTGTACTTTGTCGGTTTTACCCAGGAAAAGAGTCTTCCGTATTTACTGTACCCTGGAATAAATTAAAAAACATTAATAATAACCACAACAACAATAATACTCATTATTAACAAACAACCAAGACATTAAATAAAATAAACATTAATAAACAAAAATTAAGAAATTAATGCATGTAAGGTGAGTAAGCCAACCAGTTATTGGCCAGACTGTATTGACAGATTGACTTTGATAATAATAAATATAACTTTCTTACAGAAAAACCAGCAACAGCTTCTTCTGAAATATTTTCAGTATACCCTGCTAGTGAACATGATACAACACTTTTGCCACTTGCGAGGCCCCGTTTTAAGTCAATTATCCATTATCATATACTGAAATAACAAATAGAAAAAATACTCACAAGTGGGTCAAAATTTTAGTATAATTGCATTTTACATATTTAGGTAGAAATAAGAATAACTTTGATCAAATTAATAATTAGTTAGAACGAAAAATAAAATTCTATAAAAGGAACATTATTGTAGCCGCCTGTAATTTTTAAAACCTACTATTCATTTCACAGAAGTACATAGGTCGGTTCGTTACAGCTCTACTACGAATAATCAAAAACCTACCTGCGGACATCGAAAGTTCCAGATTAAAACAATAGGGATAACTATCACTGCAATCTCTTCTATTTACACCAAATACGTAAGTAAAGTTGACTTCGTAAACACGTAGTCTTGTCGCGATAACTGACTTGACTGGTGCGGGGCCGCAACGTCCGCGCATGCGCTGTCTCAACAGGCGCCCCCACAACCCCGCTCTGCCCTTGCTGTTTTATACTATATATACCTACAGCGGCGTGACGGCACGGCGCGGCTATGTTATGAATGTTTTCCACGAACGTTTTAGTTAATTCTCGGACGGAACTCAGAACCCCTTTGACCCTTTCACGGAACTCCAGGGTTC
The DNA here is from genome assembly GCA_902151425.1 of Timema shepardi. Taxonomy (NCBI): domain Eukaryota; kingdom Metazoa; phylum Arthropoda; class Insecta; order Phasmatodea; family Timematidae; genus Timema; species Timema shepardi. The sequence continues at coordinate 47,897 of CABFVX010004653.1, read as the reverse complement.
CACGGAACACCTTTTGGGAAACGCTGCTCTACACCACTCCCCTTTCTCTAAATATACATTATTTCACAGACTACATCCACAAGAAGTAAAGATAAACGTAAACAATGGGTCATTCATCACCAGACAAGGTAAGAAATAACTTTTTTCAAGACGATCTAAATTGCGATCCCATAAATATGTATATTCCAAGCTCCAAGCTCGAGTATCTATTTAAAGCTTTGCTCTATAGTTCGAATATTCGCAGATCTCTAATTAAGATACAATTAATATTATATTAATTTTGATTGCCTAACATTATAACCGCACTGAGTGGCTATTTATGATGGCCTTTAGTTTGAGTTTCATCTGGGAAACATTGAGATGGTAGCATGATGCAGGTAATTAGGAATCCATTTGTTATTAATGTTTCAAGCAATAATAATCCAAGTGTGTTAATTGACCATAAAATGCCAACAAAATCGTACCCACAACAGTGGCTGAGAAGTATAAGGTGTTTTAGACTTAAATTAGATTCAATTGTAGTCGATAGGGCACTATTCGAATCCCATACAACTACGTTGGAGATGGGTTCACACATATGTGAGTTTCTCCATAGTCTCTCCTCGCTAATGTGGGTGTATTAATTACACTACTCCCCTCTATTATTAGCAGTCCTCATATTAAATGATCTAGCAATAAAAAAAATACTATTAGCTTGAGAGTAAATCAACTCGATATGATAGTTCAGATTTTACAAGCAAGAAATTAGCTACTTAAAGCACAACTATTTACTTATGTAAAGAGTATCAATATAAAGTTATTTTTAAAATAGGAAAATCAAGCAATAATTTCTTGGTAAGTCTTCACTAGCTTGTGTGTCATCCTGTATGGCTTTTACCAAATACATGTATCGTACAATAATTAGCCTTTCTTTGACTAGTATACAAGGTGTTGAAAAGATTTTGACTGGTCATGCTAATTCATACTCGTTTATTAAATGTCAAGTACACTTACAGGTTTACATTCACAAGCATGTCTACATTATAGTTATAAATTATTGCATTTCCTTCCTATTCAAATGATTATATAAAAACAAAGTTAGGTAATAAAGTGCTATAGAATCTATTTAGATATATTCACCTCACGATGGGCGCCGATTAAAATGCTTAAGATTTTATTTAATAATGATGCCCCATGATTGGGAGCCTATTAAAACGTTACGCACCCACGTTGGGCGCCTATTGAATCGTTACTCGTCCACGATGGACGCCAATTAAATCGATGCGCAGCCGCGATGTGCACCAATTAAAATGCTATGCGCCCACGATGGGCACCAATTATACCGATATTGAAGTTTATGTGTTCATATTTGAACCGCATACGGCGCCAATTAAAATGATATGGATTTTTAATGAGATATTGCCCTGTTATTGAACAGTATCTATAACGATATTGGGTTTTGCGACTATGACGACGCGAGCATGCCTTAACCGCGCACTTGCTCGATGTTATGTGATCTGAGTATATTTGATATTTATAATTATGAAATTAGAAAGACTTTTGATGTTGCACACGCTTTATTTAGTTGAATACACCGTCGGTACTGAATATATTATATTAAATGATATAATTTACGCATTCTTTCACTGTGATATTACATGTTCCGTGTACTGTGTAATGTATTACTCTATGAATTTAAGTTACTGGAACTGTATATATTACCGGCACTGATATGGATTCATACGAACAAGTGGCTTATATATGACCTACCCCTTGCATCTGGGACCCGTTGACACTAGTCTCATAACTAACTAATGGAAAAACCCTGGAAATAGGTGTTGTGAAGGCTAGCTTCCTATTGGGTATAGGGTGCCAGCATCACATACTTTTCTGTAAACACTACGGAGTTGATCTTTGAAAGAAAAATAAGTGTTATGGTGCAATACGTTGAAACTACTTCTGAAAAGCGCGTGACTTTACATGGATGAAGAATTAAAAGGATATTTTATATACAGCTTATCTAAGAAAGATACACTTCATCCATGACTTTGTTAATATATGAGAGGGGTCCAAAACAGTATCATTACAGTGATTTCTAATTTTAAATAAGAACGTACCTCAAGCTGATGTTTGACTAATCCTTAGTGAGTGTCATAGATGATCTTTACAACACCGAACATCGAAGCAATGTGACATAACCTTCCAATTTTTCTCGAATTAAAAAACATGAGCTAACACTTTTGTAACTGTGCAGTGTCTCGAATAGCTTGATATACTTCAACACCTATAAACTTTTCTCAGAAGCTGAGGCCAGTCAATTATTGTTTTCAAGGCCTAGACGCCCTTTAGTGACTAAATTGCTACGGCATTAGTCTTTAACTTTGGTTTGAAAAATCTAACGGTCTCAAGAGTATTGGAATTCAAAACTTTTCTGTAGTTTTAAAGAAAGATTTATCAAGTATCACACCATTGGTTTTCAATTTACAATAATTTAGCATGACTTTTTCAACTGTGATAAGTGCCTTAAAATTATTACTTTAATATGTTCAACTTTCAATAAAAAATCTTGAGAGAGAAAATAAGTTAATGTCAGATATGATTAAATATAGTTGTGCTTTAATTTAATTCTGTTTTTGTTTAATGCATTTCCAAGAAAAGTGAGTGGATTTCAGGTTACTGAGAAGTCACCTAACGCTGTAATTCAGCTGGAACCTACACAGCGAGGATGAGTCGTGCGTAGAAAGCTACAGCTTAGAGTGGTATGAATGGACCAACATCAAACCCTCTGTCTGCATCCAAGATACAGTCGGCATATCTGCATACACAACCTAATTCCATTTGTCTGAGCTCGAGGTTTGTACAGAGTACACATTGGTGTTGAGAGCTTTGGGACCTATAGGCCTCATCTCCCCTGAGACTTATTATAGTGGGTACATAGGCGTTGCCGGAGAGTGGTACGGTTAAGAGAACCTTATACATAAGTAATGCAAAAAATGTATTTCATTTGGCTTTAAGACATCTTTCATTAAAAGTATAAATAGAAAATTTGATAAAATAACTTTATAGAGACCATGTGGAGGACTGGCCTTTGTCTCACCAATCATTTAATCAACACCTTTGGTTCAAAGGATAATATTTATTGAGCTACAATGAGAAACAGTGAATTAATTTATTTGCCATAGCTATTGCGGAAAAATGAGGATGGAGTTTGGAAACCCTGCATTATAACTGTTTTTAAAGAAGGTAGAATATCTCAGAAGGTAATACGCAGTTGCGGTTATTAGGAGCTTGGCAACCAACTTTGAAAATAAGGGGAGGGGATGTTTCAAGGTTTGTTTTTATTTTTTGGCATTAAATTCTTGGTTTGGATAGTTTTATTAGTGTAAAATTGTCGGTATAGCTCACTTGCATGCTGACGCCATGGAGTTTTAAAGATAGATATGATAATTTCAGAAACGAATATCAACCCATTATTTATTAGTACACCATATTTTATTTTATGAGAACTAAGGTATTTATCGACCTAATCTAAGGAACAAGTGTATTAGTTTGAAAATTTGGGCACCAGTAATAGCGTGGGGAGGGGATTGATAACATGCATAAAATATAATGTCATAGCTTGGCATCTTTTGTCTTACAAAAAATGTACAAGTCTGGAGTAGTCCAAAATGCTAGCGTCAGGGTTACTAAATCAGCTGACACGTGCCAGCATAATATTTTGTTATTGTTTTTAAATAGTGATATGCCTACTTTCAAAGCAACTATTGGTAATTATGACATACCCAGAGGGCAAAAGAGCCTATTTTATGAATATTTAAACCCTGAGATCTGACCATATCGAGAGGGAGAACTGGGTCGGCTTTCTAGTGTCTTGCGGACTGCCATTGGCTGGTTGATGACCAGCCTGGAAGAATATTCAGAGTGCGAAGTCCTTACATTACACGAGAAATATTGCCTACACCCACCCCCCTCTCCCCCTCTAAACATCCCTGACGTCTTGTGAGCCTTTAGTCGCGTTATAGTCAGAGCATTGTGAGCCATCGTAACATCAAGGCCAGGTCAATAAGCGGACTGCCGAATGTTAGGACACTGACAGTAGCGGGGACCTTTCTCAAATAACTCTACCTAAACTGGTTCAACTACATCCCACCTGTATATTCTAATTATATCCTACTCAATAAGCAACTATTAGTGAACTCATACAATTATTTGACGCAACCTAACCCAACCCACTAAGCCATCCTGGCCGATTATCCCATGGGGTGGGGCAGGTAATGAAAACAATTAGTAATGTAGGTGGGGCAGGTAATGACAACAATTAGTAACGTAGGTACATATTTTCTAAGAGCGTCAACTGTTTCTGGAATGACTTACAAACTAACCAACACAACAACTGTTCCATTCCCCGCTTCTTACAACCTGTTTGGGCTATCAATATTTAACTACACGAATGGAGTAGAAATGTGGAAGATGAAATTTAGGAGAAATGTACCTACATTTTCATAAAGTATAAGTGAGAAACTATTCAGAAAAAGCCAACCACTGTAACCCAGTTTGAATTCAGATCCCAACCTCCCCATTAGTGATAAACCTAACTAGATTAGTTTGACGATTAGTCTGACTGGCTCCCAATGTGGATCAATACAATTCTATCTCTGCTGGTATCACCTAATCACATAATCCTGATAATAGGCATATGATTGTTGGTTGATGCTTTCACCCGTATAGTGTTATCCAAGCAAACATAATTTACTTTACTAGAGTCAACAGAATGTGTGAAGAAACTACATTTCATTCAAATGAATAGGGAAGTGATGGATTAAAATGGGATTGTCAGAGAGACGACTCGGAAGAAGAATAAACAAAATTGTCGATGTATAATATGGCTCATATCCAGCTGATAAGTGGTTCAGACAAGATGCACTTACTATCTCTGATTGCCGATTTCTTCCTAAAAAAACATATAGTCTACATAGCATTGATTGGATGTGGAAACTGGGGTATGTGTTCTTGCATTTATGATCTATATATCTTTACCACCAGGGTTCTGAGAGTGATACTGTGCCTGACTCTGATTTGACTAGGTCCGGGTTCAATTTTCTGCTAGGTGCACTGATGCGCGTTTTCCTCCACTTATTTACGGTTTACCTTTATCTTTACATTAAAAAAACTTGTGCGGTTCTTTAAAATTCCCCTGATAATTCTGTTTTGTTCAGTTAAACAAGTCTAAGTTGTTGATAGATGTTACTTGCACAAGAGAAAATTGATTACTTTTTTTGGGCTAACGTCTTACTACCCTTTTGAAGTATCCACATAGTAACACTAATGAGGTAGGGATGAGACAGTGAATATTTATAGGCAAAGTATTCACACTTGAGTAAAATGAGATTGAAAAGTCATTTAGGAAAATTCACCTTCCGTATACATGACAGAGATTTGAATCCTGACCTTCACTTTTTATATGATAACAAAATGATATCCTACACTTTAACTTTGTTGGTAACGTATGCACCAAATGCGTTAAGGGTCCCAGGTACGCTCTTCAGTATGCCAGAAACATTGAGCATTGATGAAATTGGGGCTCCCCTTTGGCAGTAATGAATTAATGACTGGGGTAGGCCTACTTATTAGTGTCTGTTTCAAAATTAAGTTAGTTTGTAAGGTGTGTGCCTTTATAATAATAAAGTGTATGTTAAATAATCCAAATAAACAAAATGGTGTCAACAAAACTTAATTTTTAAACACACATTATCATTATTAGTATGAATCATTTTTCTGCACAGATTTTACTCTTCCTATAGTGGTCTAAGAAAATTTGCAAAAATCATAAATTATGACATAAGAGAGCTGAGCTATTGTATATAATATAGTTTAACCATAAACAATGACTGGAATAACTGTTTCAGAAGAACCTTCAACAATCAAGAAACTGTCTAACCTGGGTCTTTCAGTTACACTGGATCTTCATCAAGGTCAGAATGTCACACACATTCTGGGAACTCGAGTGTTTCATCACAGGACTGGAGTGGTTGTAGACCTCAACTACTGCGGGCATCAATGGACAAACCAGCTACTTCAATGGGTAAACATGTCATTACTACTTGTACATTAAATATAATGTATTCTGTTTTTTATTTATGTTACCGGAAGTGTTATATTTACGAATACCTGGATTTCTGCATGATGCCTTAATTCAACTTCAAAATTTCCCCATGTCATGGCATTTGTTCTCTTCAAAATATGGATTGTTTTAAGAGCGTTTATCAGCTTCGGTCGGCACAAACTAAAGGTTAAGATTTTCTAGTCAGGTTGGCCGATAACTGAGAGAGGTTCTTTAATAGTTTACCACTTTCTCTCTGCATGCAAATATGTGTATATTTACTATAAATTCTATCTTTCTCCTACCTTTCCTACTAGTGTGAGTAAATGTTGGTAACCTATTATTGTAGTAAGTTGAGTTACACAAGTATAAGGGGGGAAAAAAGAGCATAATCTCTGATGATCTTAAATTCCAACAGTTTTAATACAATTCAAATTTCTTAAGGCAGTGGTGGCTAACTTTTTTTTCTGGCTTGCCACTATCTGCGCTAAGACCCTTGTGCGTGCCACTCCTGGGAATGTGGTATCGAAAGAAAAGTAACGATACTGTATCCATTAAAATTATCAAAAGAAAAATATCGATACCATACTAGTATTGAAAGAGAAGTATCGATAACAGTAAGTATCAGTCTCGAAATTTTAATATGAAAAAATGTTGTTTTTTTAGTAGTACTAATAATTTTAACCTTTGCATCATTATTTTTGTATTTTTATATTTATTTGAACACTAAAATTATAATAACAATTGTAATAATATTGATTTGGAATAATCTAAATTATGTAAAAGTCATGGATGAAAGTAATTTTTCTTTAAAGTAATATAGGTAGAGTATCCTTTTAAGATTCATCCATGAAGAGACACGCGCTTCTCAGAAACAATGTGAAAAGAATTTCACCCCTCAAATATATTTTTTATACCATCTTTCTTGTTAAAAGAATAACTGCGTCAATTCTTGTTAAAAGGAACAACTTCATAGTATTTGGCAGTACCAATAAGAAGCTAGCCTTCACAAAACCTGTCGCCAGGACTCTTTCTATTGGTTAGTTTTTACATTGTTGACCAGGGGAGAAAAAGGCAAGGGGTATGTTATATATAAACTATTGTGCGTATGTTTAAGGCATCTCCGGGAGCCAAACATCTACACCGAGATCTCGCTCACGCACAAGTCAGTCTAACACATTATAATATAAATCACATAAATATCACAAGTGTGCAGTGATATAAAACATTTAATTGAAATATGTACAAGTAATTTACAGGTGTAATTTATATAAACCGTGTGTGAAATAACAGCCATCAACATTTCGCTTTCTCAATTTTATTAATATACCGATTTAATTAGTGCTCGAACACGGATCTATAGACAGCTGATTAAACGGTATCTTTTCCGCACAGTGATGATAGGTGCTCGATCACGGAGCTTTATACAACCTATAAATCATCACAGCATTCATATATCAAGGAATTAATCCGTAGTGTTTCAATCGACGCCCAAAGTGGGGTGATTGATCACATAGTACTACAATTGACGCCCAAAGCGAAGCGCGATTGATCCATATTATTACATAATGTAATCATATTATACTATACTTAGGTCTTCCGCGTCTAAGTTGTGTGTTGGAACTTAGGAGGTATGATAGTATTGTATGATGGGTATTATAAAAGATTTTACCATGCCAGCTTTCAAAACATCTATGGAAATGTGGCTATTGGAAAGTTGTTTAATGGCTAAATATGATTAGAAATATATTTTTTCAATCTATTTTGTCGCGTCTTTAACCATTAAAGTTGGTGAAAGAAGAGCTATGAGTTATGATGAACTAGGTAATGGAACTTGAATGTTAGAGTTGTTTTTTGCTAGTCATGAAGAAAATGAGTGATAATTGAGAAATATTGTCATTTGTTCTTCCTTCAAAGTCCACTTTGGTAAACATTTAATCCCAACATGAGCGAAAATAATACATAGCTACATCGTTCACATACCGTAATTGTGTTATTAATACTAATTAAAACAGTATTATCAAGACAACTAAATACTAGTAGAAATCACAAAATATTAATAACAAAAAATTAATAGTTCCAGTTTTCAGAGACGTTTCTGGATCTCTTTGACATTTATGAGTTCATTAATGTTTGGAATTTACGTAAAGGAAGGAAGAAGAATCAGTTTTATTAAATGATTAATATTTAGAACATATTTTTGATCAAGCTCATAATTTTAAATGTTTGCTAACAGAGGTACTGTACGTATAACCAAACCTACAACAATGTAAGTTATTAAGGCCGGGTCTTTTAATGTAGGAAACTGGCATGGGAGAATGCATTTCCCTAAAAGATAGAAAATTCTTAGCTTGATGGGTTCCCAAGTATTTCCCCGTACTTGGTATGAAGTTAATCATTGTTTTGAGGATAAATTATTTAAATTTATGGCTCAGAAGATTACAGAAAAATATCCTCCATATAAATCTAAAAAGGGTTTGTAAAAGGCTTTAACATTTTTATTTTTATCCTGAAAGCTTGAAACCCTGGTTTCAAGAATTTTAGAACTTGGAAATAACACAGTGGTTTACTAAATTCAGTGTTGGAAAGTTTTTGCGTTCAAGAAAAATGGGCGAGATCATTTTAATAAAGATTATGACGCAGCAGAATGAGCTTTGCTCTAAAAGCCTGAATTCATAGATAGGTTTGGAAAAGGTTTTTACTTTTCAAACGCTAATTCTAGTTGTCAAGGAAGCCCATGAAGTCCACCAGTAAAGTTAAATCCCATAGCCAGTCTTCAGACTTCAGACTCATCAGGTAATTCTCAGTTTTACTCAAAAAAATTCAGATCATTACCCTTTAAACATTAAAATAGCTCGAGCTCATTTCCTGTGACATCCAAGGTCATAAAAAGCTCATTTTTATAGGGGATCAACTAACAAATTTTATCCCCCCCCGCGACCTTTCTTTAATTTTGTTCATAGTTAGCAAATAATATTTTGAGCAATTAGATATGTTGGAATAATGGGTGGAGGAAGAGTACTAAAACTAACTATAAGCTAACAACTCCACTTCTGAACTTATTTTGTTATTTAAACTACTATTTTATAAGGGTTATTCCTCAAATAGGATTTTATAGGTGATAGCAAAAATGTTTGCCTCATTTTCTAGAACCCCACTTACTCGGCTCATTTCAAGAAACGTCCTTTGTGTTTCAATACTGTTAGTTTTATTTATGAAAGAACAATAAAGAATAAAGAGCACATGCTCGCCACTCGGAGATATACACCGGAACTGACAAAGACGTTGGGTAAGACGCTTTGGTGACGTCATCAGAGAAGTGGCTTCACAAATCTAAAAGTAGAATAGTTACTAAACTCGTGTTTGTTGTCATAGGCCTAGTTAAGAGAATGTTTATTTATTACACACAACACCCCCTCTCAAACACGCGTTAACTTTATTAATGTCTATCACGCCAAGTCCTTGTATGCACTGATGATGGCTTGGTCCGAACAGTCCTTTCGTGAGCACATCAGCTACCATCTTGTTTGTTGGAATGTATTTCACATTGATTTCGCCTCGTTCAAAAACTTCACGCACATAGTGATGCCGAATGTCAATGTGTTTGGTACGAGAGTGGTACACAGGATTATGCATGAGCTTTTCTGCTCCTTGATTGTCACAATAAACAAGAGTTGGTATTGCATTAACACTCAAGAACCCGATTTCTTTTAACAGGTTTCGTAAGTAAACTGTCTCTTTTGCTGCTTCCGTAAGAGCCATGTACTCTGCTTCAGTGCTTGAAAGAGCCACGGTGGATTGTTTTCTCGCCTCCCATGTCACGGCAGAGCCTGCCACTTGAAAGGCGTAGCCTGTGTATGATCTTCTGTCATCAAGGGCTCCTCCCCAATCTGCATCCACGTATCCAATCAGTTCAGCGCCAGATCTCTTGTAGACTAGTCCATGGTTGCTCGTACCTTTCAAGTATCGTAAGACGCGCTTCGCCGCAACCCAGTGTCCTTTTCCGGGGTTTAGGTTGTACTGGCTCAAAGAGCTCACCGCATACGCAATGTCTGGTCGTGTAGATACTGCGAGGTACATCAGAGAACCGATGAGTTGCTGGTACGGAACTTCGCTCATTTCCTCTGCCTCCTCCTCCGTAGATGGCTCCATGGCTTTGGATAATTTGCTGTTTCCATCTAATGGGGTATTTACCGGTTTGCAGTCTTGCATTCCGAACTTTTTGAGAACATCTTCTATGTACGATTTCTGTGACATAGTGACCAACTTTGAATTTTCATCTTGTTTGAATTCAATTCCAAGACAGTAGTGCAGCTTTCCTAAGTCTTTCATTTGGAAGTTTTGAGACAAATCGTCTCTCAATCTTGTGTAGGCTTCTTTACTGTTTGTAGCTATGATCAAATCATCTACATAAACAACCACGATAAGAGTCACACAACCATCATTCATGTGGTACACACACTTGTCACAATCTAATTGTTTGAGTCCAAAAATTTCTAGTCTCTCGTGCAACTTTTTGAACCACTGTCGGCCCGACTGCTTTAGGCCATATATGGACTTTTCGAGTGAACAAACTAGACGCTCCATTCCAGGGGTAATGAAACCGTCCGCCTGTTCCATATAGATCTGTTCGTCAAGATCTCCATTTATGTAGGCCATTACAACATCAAGCTGATACAAAGTAAGGCCTAACTCAGCTGCTAGGGCAGCAACTAGTCTTATTGAGCTAAGTCTTGCAACAGGTGAAAATGTTTCATGGAAATCAATCCCTGGGCGTTGGTTATAGCCCTTCGCTACCAACCGAGCTTTCCGGCGTTCGACATTACCGTCTGGCCCATACTTTGTTCTGAGTACCCACCGACAACCAATGACAGCTTTATCTTTTGGGCGTGGTTTCAATGTCCAGGCCTTGCTGTGTGTCAGAGCGTTGAACTCAGCTTCCATCGATTTCTGCCACTCAGCTGCATAAGGTCCTTCTAAGGCTTCTTGTACAGATGGATTTACTGCCTCTTCATACATCAAGCTCGCACTTTCAGGTTTTGGCGTAACCAGATTAAAATGTTTTGCTGGTCGTCCCGGCTTTCCTGTTTTAATCAATTTAGGTCGACCAGGCCCCCTCTTATTCTCAATCACTGTGCAGTCTTTGCTTAAATTTTCTGATTTGAGGTAATTCTCATTGACTTCAATAGGCCTATCAGGATCAATGGGATCACTTTCTTGAACTATATCTACATGTCCATCAGCATTAGAAATAGGGTCTTTCACACTGTTATCAACATATAAGTAAGAAGGTTCAAAGTTCGCACACTCCTTTTGTTCATCCGAAACTTTGACAGTTTCAAAATTTTCCAAAAATTTTACATCTCGGCTTCTCAATATTTTTTGTTTTTCTGGGTCCCAAATTCGATACGCTTTCGATTCAGTAGAGTAACCCACAAAAATACCTGCCTTGGATCTTGGGTCAAACTTTCCTTTATTTGGGGCCTTATTCAGCATATATGCCTTGCAACCAAACGTCTTGAAATGTCCTATTTTTGGTTTTAGCCCGAACCAAATTTCATAAGGGGTTTGTTCTTCCAGCTGTTTTGATGGACATCTGTTTCTGATGTAAGCAGCTGTGGCAATCGCTTCGGCCCAAAAACTTGTTGGTAAGCCAGACTCCAACAGCATACATCTTGCCATCCCCACCAGCGTGAGATTCATGCGTTCAGCTTTGCCGTTCTGTTCTGGAGTTTCTGCTACGGTATGTTCTCTTCTTATCCCTGCGATGCGCATTTCTTCTGTGAACTCTTTTCCGCAGTACTCCAGGCCATTGTCTGTCCGCAAAGTTTTGATTTTCCTTTCGTGACGGTTTTCCGCTAATGCTTTGAATGTTTCAAAAGCCTTTTTCACGTCACTTTTATGTTTTAGAAAATGAACTTCTACCCAGTTAGATTTATCATCGATAAACGTTGCAAAATAAGAAGCACCACCATGAGATTTCACTCTCATTGGGCCACAAACATCTGAGTGCACTAATTCAAGTAATTTTTCACTCTTCGACTCAGACCTTTTTGGAAAAGGCGTAGCAACTTGCTTTCCTAAGATACAGGTTTCACATGTTGAAAATGTTTCTGATTTCTTAAAATCCATACCGCTAACCATGTCTTTCTGAACGAGTTTCTGCAAGTCATACGCATTTAAATGTCCATATCTTCTGTGCCACTTTTCAAGTTCACTAAGATTACCTGCCTTACTCACGTTAGCTACATGTGTCGAACTCTCACTTTGCATGTAAGGTTCGATAAAATACAAATTTCCACGTTTACGAGCAGTTAACAACACTTCACCATTTTCGACAATTTTAGCATCATTTGCATTAAAACACACGCTTCGCCCTTTTTCAACAGTTTTTGAAATTGAAAATAAATTTGTCTTAAGTGTGGGTACAAAAAGAGTGTTTTCTAACCTCACTTTTACAAATTGGCCCTTTTTATTTGAAACATTCATTACTGCAGTTCCAATGCCTTCAATGTCAGTTGTTCTGTCATCCGCTAACCTAACCTTCTGACTTATGGTTGGCGTGAGTTCCAAAAAACTATTCTTGTCGCGGCACATGTGTGTTGTTGCTCCACTGTCAACACACCACACGTCATCTCTTCTCGTTAACTTCGCACAGAGAGTGCTCACTGAAGATGATGTCAATGTCACGATCTCTTCTGCAGCTGCATGGGTTTGCTCTGATGCCATCGAAACTTGCTTTTCATTCGCCATTTTTGTCCAGCAATCGGCTGCCTTGTGTCCCAATTTTTTACAATAGTTACACTTATATAACCGTTTTGATGCTTTAAAATTCCTATTTTGATTTTGCACACCACTTTGACCTTGGATCTGAAAAACTTTATTATTTTGATTTGTAGGTAGGCCTACACAGTTTTTATCCGGAGGTTTGTTTTTATTTAGACTTCGCCCTATGGAAGATTTTACATAGAAAGCGCCCGCACCATTTAAGTCTGCTTTCTTGTCCTGTCTTGCACTGAATTCTTCTAGAAGTTTTACTTTCAAAGACTCTGTGTCCGGTAGTTCATCTCTAGCTTCGATTGCACAACGAAAATTATCGTAGCTATCTGGCACACTGTATAATAACACGATGGTTAATAATTCTTCAGAAATGCGAATATCCATTTCATTGAGTTTGTCAACTGTGTTGAGAAAATTCGTGAGATGATCCGCCATGTTTTCTCCTTCTTGCATTTTTGTGAACAAAAGTTTTTTCAAAAGTGTAGCTTTTCTTGCAGGCCCTCTAGACTGGTAAACTAGTTCTAGTTTTTGCCAAACGTCTTGCGATGTTTCACAATGTCTTATGTGACAAAGTTCTGTAGGACTCACAGCTAAAATAATATCAGCTTTAGCTTTACGGTCGGCTTTGTCCCACGTGGCCGCGTGTCTAGCGGTATCAGCAATTGCTTCCGCGTCAGCACCTACTGCCGCTGTAGGCCTAGGATTAGTTCCATCGACGTATTCCCAGTGGTCGTTCTTAATTAAAATTGCTTCCATTTGTTGTCTCCATGTATCATAGTTTTCCTTTCCCAGCTTTTCTATATGCGTCGAGAATCCGGACATCTTGAATGAATGGATGTGATTTCAGGCGTCACTAACGATACTTATATTTATGTTATCGCATTTCCACTGCCCTATCACGTTAACAAAACAAATAGTTAATGTTTATCTTCTTCCAAACCGTTAATACAGCGTCCTGAACCCATAACCTGTTAGTTTTATTTATGAAAGAACAATAAACAATTAAAGAATAAGAGCACATGCTCGCCACTCGGAGATATACACCGGAACTGACAAAGACGTTGCGTAAGACGCTTTGGTGACGTCATCAGAGAAGTGGCTTCACAAATCTAAAAGTAGAATAGTTACTAAACTCGTGTTTGTTGTCATAGGCCTAGTTAAGAGAATGTTTATTTATTACACACAACAAATACCATATGAATGTATGAGAAAAAAATGTACAGTAGTTGAAATGTTGGCAAAGCTAATTTTACAACCGGATATTTTACCAAGTGTTTCTTGAAGGTGAATATTAAAATATTCACTAGCTAATATTTGGTTTATTACATGTACAATTAAACTGTATTAAGAGTACCTCTACCTTTCTACGCCCTTGGTGACACCCAACTGATATTACAGTGAAACAGAAGTTTATCATGGTGTTTGTCTTCCAATTCTAGCTCGAGGAGTTGGGGAAATTCCTTTCTGTTGAGGGCTTGAGCTTGGATATTGTTGATAATGTTGTCAATTATCATTAATATTGTAATAACAATTTATTAATATAAACCTGATTGCTGTAAAGAGTGAAACAAAACTTAACAGGTTGTGGGACATATATAAGAAAAAAAGATAAATGCAAAGAAATTAGTAAAGGAGAGTAAAGATTAAATGAGATTAAAAGAAGGAGAAAGATTGTAGAATGTTTTGAAGGAAATAATAATCTGTTCTGTAAAGGGGTAAAGAGAACAAAACAAGGATGGCAAGGAAAGACCCATGGCATTCAAAATTAATGTGGGGAGCTAATCCGGGATGAAAACAGTATAAGAGAGCGATTGATGGAGTATTTTAAGCAATTATATGGTAAAAACTTAGAGAAAGTATCAGAAAATAGGTAAAATTTTATGAGTGAAATAATTAAAGATGATGAGGGGTTAAAAGCTATGAAAGTGTAAAATAATGGCAAATCTGCAGGCGTATATGGGATCACAAGTGAAATGCTTAACTGTGGGGGCATGGTACTACTTGCCAGATTGTGTGAGTTGTTCAATGTGTGTACTGGGATTTTGAATATTCGTAATAACCAGAAGATTGCTAATATTGTTCCTTTATACAAAGGCAATATGAAAGAATAAAAAAATTATAGGTCAATTAATTTGTTGAGTATTCCAGGCTAATTTTTGGGAGGAGTTCTAATTGAGAGAGAGCATGAAAAAACCGTGGACAAGATTCGGGGTGTGCAATGTGGTTTCACGCCAGGTAAAGGTTGCATGGATCAGATATTTGCATTGCATCAACTAATTGAGAAATGCATGGCAGTAAGCAAGAAAGCTTATTGTGCATTCATTGATATGGAGAAAGCATACGCTCCGGTGAATAGGAGTATGTTATGGAATTTTCTGAGAGAGGATGGTGTGGATGTATGGTTAGTAAATGCAATTATGGAAGAGTATGATGGAATTAAATTGTGCTTTAGGGTGGATGGAGCTTTGGTCGATCGGCTTTACATTGAACAGGGTATTAGACAAGGTTGTGCTATGTCTTCATGGTTGTTTAATGTTTTCGTGGATAGGTGTATGAAGGATGCTTGTGAGGGCATGGTTGGGGTACAAATGGACAGTGTGAATGTGAAAGTGCTGTTATACGTAGATGATGCTGTATTAATGGCTGAGAATGAAAGGGACATGCAGAATGCATTAAATCGTTTGAATGTGGTGACAGGCAGAATGGATTTTCGCATAAATATCTCCAAAACTAGGGTGATATATTTTGATAGGCACGTATCAGGAAATGATCATAAGCTTAGTATAAATGAATAACTGTTAGAAAAAAGTGAATGAGTTTGTGTATCTGGGCAGAATGTTCTGTAAAAATTTAAGGATTGATGATGAAATCGACAGACGGATGAATACATCTCAGACCATATTTGGTTGTATGTGGACTATTGAAAATAATTAAGTAGTATCGAAAGAGGCAAATATGAGAGTATATAAAATTCTGTTACCCCAACATTGTTTTATTGGAAGTGAAGCGTGGGTTTGCCACAGGATAAATACGAGAGCAAGGTGAATGCGGTTGGAGGGAGATATCTAAAAAAATGTATGTGGAATACTCGTATGGACAGAGTTAGTAATTAATGGGTACTGAAGAAGTGCAGTTTAAAAGGGAATCCAATAGGTCAATGTGAAAGAGTTGCCTTAAGTTGGTTTGGGCATGTGGAGAGGATTAGTGTGAATCGAGTGACAAAGCAAATCTATGAAAGTAGAGTGTTTGGATCAAAAGGAAGGAGTAGGTCATGTAAGACTTGTCTCTTTTGTAGATGAATGTTTGAAAAAGAGAAACATTTATAGTTTTAATGCCAACCTCGGTGGTCTTTGGTAAATTGCTCACCTCAGGACTAGATGTTTGTGGGTTCAAAGGAATTTTCTTGAGAGATAGAAATCTGTAGCCAAACTTCTTTCGGAGAGGAAGTAAAGCCGTCGTTCCCATGTAGATTGTGGCATGTAAAAGAACCCTGGAAGGTTTGTGAAAATACTTTACCCGAAAGAATTTGAAGGCCATTTCTCTTTCGCTTATAGACATTCTCGTGTGATGATATTATCAGTGGGTTCTGAAAGTGCAGGTTAAATACTTCAAATAAATAAAACTAAGAGCTATAAGAATAAAAGAGCAAATAAGACTCGATGTATGGAAGTTGTCGAAGTGAAGGGAGTATGCAAGTATAGAACAATGTGGATAAAATCAGTGAAGATAGATTTTTTTTGTAGCTATACACAATTTCTTGCCAACCTCTTAAGAGAACTGCGTGATTAGGTATGCCTAATTAGGTGATTAATTTTTTGCCAATGTAATAATTTTACATAGTATTTTTTAAATCTGCTGTGACTTTAGGTGTACCACTTAAAATGTTTTTCTGACACGCGTGCTGCAGGTTAGCCACATCTAATCTAAGGTGTCACTCTCTCGCAATAGACTGGACTGTGGCTATATTTCCTCTAATTTCTACCTTCCTTCAACCTTTCTCTACTAGCGTAATTACCATATATATTACCTGGATTTAAAGACGCAATGATAAAAAAAAATCCTATTCATTGTCCATTCATTATATGTTATAGGCTTCAGGACAGGGTACGATGGCGGCTCTCAGCTACACTTGGCTGCTACTAGCGGCAGACCATTCTGATTTCATCCCATTCTCCAAGATTCATGTGCCTCTCCTCGACGCAACTCTAGCATTATCGCAGTGTCACACCACTGTGAGGCTCCATCGCCAAGCGTGTACATTCGAGATCAAACATAATGTGATATCATACTGGGCTCTGCGCAATGGTACCACTCTGCAGATGAATCCGCCACATCCTTTTTGGCACTATCAACGGGTGATGCTTAACGTTACAATAAGGGTGGGTTAGTTTTAAAATAAAAAATATGGTGTCGGAAAATAGGTTATACCTTTTCCATACACCTTTTACACATTTCTGGGGATTATAAGTGCCATTTAAGTCTGTGCAAAGATCCACAATTTCAAATGTTAATCCAACTAAGATTTCTAGGGCCTATTTGAATCAAACTTCCGAATCTTAATATTTGAATTAGATTCAAATTTTCAAATCAAAATAGATCTCAGATTCCGATTCAATGGAATGTCATTTGAAATTATAGTTAAAAAGTCAAAATTTTAAATACTAGTTTGTAACGTTGATTGACATCAACATTACAAGCATGAAGGATATACTAGTGAATGAACACTATTTCTACAACACCGAATAGTAAACAATACAGTACTCACCAAAAAATGCCCCGTTTCTCAGTCAGTGTGTCTCGAGTCTCGTCAACAACATCCCTGCCCGCGTGCACTATATCCGCACCGAGTGTGAAAACAAGACTAAAAGAGTAATAGGTGTGGCAGGTTGAGCGCGAGGTCACCCGTTGCATCATGGGAGTGACCTCGTGATAGGCACGTGATGTTCTACGTGCCCCTCCAATGATCTAGTTGTTTCCTTTGGTGACTTACCGCCCCTTTCCCTCTGTTTCGTGTGATTGTTCTTCGATGTTCTTTTGTTCCCCCTATGTTTCCCTCCTCTCAGTGAATAACAGTTTATATACTGGTGCTGTGTGTGTGTGGTAAATTCACTTCTTAAATCAACCGTGTCTTTGACACTTGCTCTAGGATGGGATTTTTCCCAAGGTATAAATTCATTTTTGGCTGTACTAGTTAAAATTACCTTTTCGGAATTATGTTATTGATTTAATTGTAAATTTTATGCTGTGTATAAATTCCTTTTCGGCTAGTACGATACAAAATTAATTTTGGACTTACATCTGTTATTTTGGGTTAATTCTTTGATTTTGTAAAAATGACGAATTACGCAGCCCAAACATGGCGTAATATATTTTATTACAGGTTAATAGTATTACTGGGATTTTTCGCCCTTCCGGCTTGGTAAATAATGGTTAGAAAGAATGAGGAACATTATCTTTGTAGTTTTTTATCTTACATTTTCTTAAGGCGTAATGCCTGGATAATATGGGAAATGTTTATAGCCCGTACGGCTAAATATTGTTTTGGATTTATTCTTATATATATATATGTATATATATATGTATATATATGTATATATGTATGTATATATATGTATATATATATATACTGTTAATTTTCTCTAAATAAATATTGATCTACTTCATATGCAATCTTTGATTTACTATTGCAGGTTCAAAAGTCATTGTTTTTACTCTAAGGATTCTCGCCCCTTTTTTTCCTTTGGCGGATAGTACAAAATAAAGGGTGATGGTTGGGAAGGCTTCATGACAGCAAATTGTTGTATAGGTCAAACTGAAGACCTATTAACGTTTATGTGGTCCTAATGCTCTTCTGCATTTTATCATTTGTTATTTATATTTGGCCCTCTTTAGTTTATGTATATGTGCCCCTGCCCTTGTCCATTAGAGGAGAAGGAGGGCGGTACAAGTTAAACTTTTCATATAGCCTACCGTTAGCTAAAATTGACCCAATATTAAAATATAGTATAGAATTTAATCATTAAATTTCAAGAAAGTCCTGAGGCCATGTTTACATTTTATTTTAAAGGATTAACTCATATTATTTGACTCTATCGTAGAAAATTAAAAAAATTATGATAATAATCTTTGCATCGTTTGGACGCATTATTTATTGGACCCATTTTAAGAAATATATTTAATTAAATATGGCATTCTATTTTAATCCAATCAAAAATGTTAAAAATATATAATTTAGATTCAATTTGAAACATTTTCACTCTAAAATATTGAATTCAAAATTTTTTTTAATATGTTAACTATAAAATTTAGATTTGAATTCTATTACAAAAATTTTCAAACCATGATATTTTATTTAAAATGGATCCAAGCTACAAATAAAATTATGGATTCTAAATTGCAAATATTGTCTTCTCACAGGAGTATTGCCTTTGCTTGATAAATAGTTTGACTCATGAATCTTGAACTGCATTTTTTTATGTTTCAGAGCTCAAATTTAATTTTTACAAATCGTCAGC
The DNA here is from genome assembly GCA_902151425.1 of Timema shepardi. Lineage (NCBI taxonomy): Eukaryota > Metazoa > Arthropoda > Insecta > Phasmatodea > Timematidae > Timema > Timema shepardi. Next base: position 28,523 of record CABFVX010004653.1, on the reverse strand, counting down.
GGTTCGATTGGAGCGTGTTAAAGCTTGTTGTGGAGTTTCTAAACATAAGGTGAGGTAGGCAAGTTTAAATTTCACTTGTTATCTAATGTTTACCCTTATATTTTTCTGTCTAGATGATATTATTATTATTATCACTAGGTGTTTTGTCTTACGACAAGTTTATTCCTTTTGTCAGTGCACGTATACCCCCAATGCACTCTGTCTTTTGGCTCCTTCTTCAGCACCCGGAATTCTCTTCTTTCCTTCAAGTCATCCAATATATTAGTCCTCCATCTTCCTGAGTTCCTCTTTCTCTCAACCTTGCCTTCCATGACATCCTGCAGAAGAGAGTTCCTTCTCAGGAGTGTCCGATCCAGTTTGCTTTGTACTGAAGAATCACATCCAAAATGGTTCTCTTTTCAGGCACTCTTTTTTTTTTCAACTTGTCTGTCCATCTGATCTTATCCATTTTTCCTCAGCTTCACATTTAAAAGAACTTCAAGTATTTCTTTTCCATCCTCCTGAGAGCCCAAGTTTCTGCTCAATACAGTGCGATGCTCCAAATGTAGCATTCCATCAATGTTTTCCTCAGTTCTATACTCAACTTGCTGGTTAGCAGTATCCTATTCTTGTTGAAAACTTTCTTGACCGTGACGATCCTCGACCTTATTTCTTTGGTGCAGTACGCATTCTTTGTCAGCAGACTTCCCAAGTACTTGAACTGCACAGTAATTTCGAAATTCTGGCTTCCAATTTTGATTTTTAGCGGCTCTTCACTTTTTGATATTCCCATAACTTTTGACTTCTAAATGATTATTTCCTTTTCCTCCTATCCTGAAATTAATATGTCCATCCAGGGCTCTCCTGACCAGCCATTCCCCATACAAATTGAACACACTGGATGACAAAGAGCATCCCTGCTTCATTCTTCTTCATATCTCTCTGCTGTTGGTCTCTCCACCATTTATCCTCAACTTCACTCGCTGTCTCAGGTTCAGGTTTGCAATCAGCCCCTGTACAATCTGTTAATGGCGATCTTCTTGAGTATTTCCATCCGTTTCTTCCACATCAGCCTATAGAACGCCTTTTTCAAGTCGATGAAACAAATGTAAACTTCTTCCTTGACTTCCAGCACTCTTTCTGAGATAATTTTCAGAATATTATTGGTTTCTCTTGTTCCTTTTCTGAATCCAAATTTGGTCTTCTTTCATCCCCCTTTCTATCTTCTGTTCCAGTCGCTTGTTTAGTATTCTTGTATTCTTGTATTCCGCAAGTGAAAAATGAGGTTGATGGTCCTGTGGTCACTGAATTTATTGCCTAGTTTATTTTTCATTGGGGCCACCATGTTTACGTCTATATATTTCTTGGGTCATTCTCCAGTTTCGCAGATCTTATTTATAAGTTTTGTTAGAGCCTTAATCCGTTGTTTCCCAGTTCCTTCAGCAGGTGAGCTGGTATGTCATCATCTGCAGCAGCTTTCCAATGTCCTTTATGGCTCTCTCCAATTCACCTTTTATTTTTCTGGTTGCGTTTTTGTCTTCTGCTTCAATCTCCAAATTTCATGGTCAATTTTCCTTACTGTACAGTTTGTCTATATATCTTTTCTATAGCCTAAGAACTTCTTTATGATACTTCATTATCCAACATTTGGGGTTTACTATTCCTATTGTTCACACACCTTTGTTTTCATTCCCTTCCAGTTCCTTTACTTTCTAGTACATGAGTTCATACCTCTTTTTATTTGCAGTTTGATAAGCTAATCACATGTCTTCTCTATATAGTATTTTCTCACTTTGTCTGTTTCTCTCCTTAACTCTTGTTTATCCTCATAATATATTCCTCTATGTTCACTTTTTTCATTACATTTTTTCTTCTATTTTCTGTTGTTACCCGGGGCTTTCATGCAGTACTTTTCTCTTTTCCAATACCCGTCACTTAGCACCTTCAAAATTATATTCCTAACACTATCCCACATCCCTTCCGCACTTATACTATCTTCTGTCACCTCACTTAGTTTTTTTATTCTAATGGATTTCTCACAATGTCACTAATACTTAATTTTTCTAAATCCCACCTAGGTTTTCTCTTGCTCGCCTTCTTGGTCCTCCTTAGCCTTGTTTCAATGTACTACCCCAGCACGTTATGGTTAAAATCGATGTTGGCTCCTGACAATATCTTCCCATCCTTCACTCCATTCCTGAATCGCTGTTTGACAAGGATGTAGTCTAGTTGGTATCAGCTCATATCGCTTGTGTTCTTCCATGTATACATTTTTGTCTTCCTTTTGCTAAACCAGGTTTTTTCCCCCTCCAAGTCATTCCGTTGGCAGAATTCGATGAGCATCTGCACTCAGTTGTCTCTCTTCCCCAGTCCATGTGACCCTATGATCTTCTGCTCCGGTCCTTCTCCAACCACACTGTTCCAATCGCCCATAATATTCATGTTCACCCTCCCTCATGTTGAAGGATTACTTAAATTTCATTATATATTTCTTCTCCCTTGACATTATCTTGGACGGTTGTTGTCATGCACACTTGTACTATCAAAATATCCACTAATTCAGCGTTTAATTTCACACGTATTACGCTATCACTATATGTAGCCACTTTAGTCGCCTTACTTTATTTTTTCCTTCTTTTTATTTCCTGTTTCAACTCTTCTTTCTACACTCTTTTCACCTGAATAGAACAGGGTATAATTTACAGACACTATTTAACCTTGATATTTCCACCGAGCTTCACTTAAATTAAATCCACTATATTCAAACCACACCTTTCTATTTTCGTTTTTAAATTTTCCAGTTTCCCAACCTTTCGCATCGTTACTATGCTAAAAAAGGAACGTTTTATTTGCTGATTGTTCTTTGATGACCACACCCCCTGAATTAGTTCCGCTTTCGGAGATCCTAAAGGGGAACTAGTTTACCTAAGGAATTTTGTATCCCAACAAGAGCCATCATTGAGTTTGTTTCCTTAAAAAAAATATAGAGTGGAAGTTTTCCCTTTTTCTATCCACATCGTAGCACCACGGCTGAACAACCACTCCATACAGTTCAATCTTGACCCACCTAAAGCATCATTTGCTACAGGCTCAAGTCAATTTTGATACCACTGATGCCCGATATCAACACAAGTATCCTTGTGCAGGGGGACGAGACATACCCCATGTCACTGGGCACTTACATAACTTATTCGCCACCGACTTTACTGCATACATTAAGCAGTCGATGCCACTGCCCACCTCCGCTACGTGGAAGAGACTGTTAATTTCTATCCATGTGGACTCAGAGACAGCTTTTGCCCTATGGTGTTCTAAGGGCCTGATTAAGTAACATTTATGAGACCATGGTGGCAAAGATTTAATCGTTATCGTTTAACGTTTTATAAAACGTTCTATCATTTAGAATTTAACATCTCTCTGTCAACTAAACCCATCGTGTTTTTCACGACTTTTTTTCCATGATCATGACACCAAAAGTGTCGAAACATGTCGGAATAAGTATCTCAGCATCTTTCCAATGCTGAAAATGCACAAGGACTAAGGAGTAATGGGACAAGGAAACAGATAAGGCTTAGAACATTATTCTACATTCTCTACGCCATCTAAAATTGTTTCACATTTGTTAACCTATAAATTAAATTTTATACTTGTAAACTTTAATTCAAACTTTAAACATTGTTTCACCATAAATGGTATATTCTCAAGTTGTTGTATGACAATTCTAACCTATTTTGCAGATGTTAACCTCTTAACTTAAATTCCATAATTTGATTTTTCAACTTACTTGAACTTAAACATTGTTTTGTCCAACATACTATGTTATCTGTAAGTTTTACAACAACCTTTTAACGTGTTTTTATCTATTTTATACATATAATCCCCTTACACATAACTAGATTGATGATGAATGATTCATTTTATGTTTAATGTTCATAATTTGACAATATGTTTGTGCCATAATTAAACCTAGTTATACATTTAGATTTACAACTTCAATTGATTACATCAACTATCTTAACTAATTTATTAATAAACTACTTTTATACATTTTATGAACAATATTTCTAAGTCTTAAATTTTAATTTTAAGTTATCTTTTAAATTACTTTCGAATGCATTGCACCTTTGCACGATGAAAATTTTATTTGAAGGGTATAAGGGTAAAAGAGGATAGGTCTAATTTTAACTGAAGTTGAGCCACTACTACCATCTGTTAGACAGACATAAAACCTTTTTAATGTACTTCAGACCATGGCTAAAAGAGGTATCTGTCACATTTAAATTATTTTTAAAATATGCTAGGGTTCTTATAGGGTTTGAGATATTAAAGTTGTTGACCTGGAAAATGTGTGTAAAATGACTTTCACAATTTTCCCTTGTATCTTTAATTTTTCTTGAACCTCTCATTTCTATTTATAATAATAATCATCATCGTCTATAAAATACTTTCATGATGATGATGCTAATAATAGTAATAATAATAATTATTCTTATTCTTATTCAAATTATTATAAAATACTTTCATGATGATGATGATGATAATAATAATAATTATTATTATTCTTATTCTAATTATTATAAAATACTTTCATGATGATGATGATAATAATAATAATTATTATTATTCTTATTCTTATTCTTATTCTAATTATTATAAAATACTTTCATGATGATGATGCTAATAATAGTAATAATAATTATTATTATTCTTATTCTAATTATTATAAAATACTTTCATGATGATGATGATAATAATAATAATCATCAGCGTCATAAAATACTTTCATGATGATGATGCTAATAATAGTAATAATAATAATTATTATTCTTATTCTAATTATTATAAAATACTTTCATGATGATAATAATAATTATTATTATTATTATTATTATTATTATTATTATTATTATTATTATTATTAAAGTATTTTAAGACGATGTGTACAACTTCGTTCAACTCTGATATTAACGGTGGAATTTTTATCCGTGCGGGCGCAGCACCTCATTAATTTCGCTGGGCCATCTATCGTGGTCGTGGCGATTGAGATGTCCATCACCCATTGAAAATAGTATATTATTATTTAGCACGACGTCTTACTACCCGTTCGGGTTATACTCTGAAAATAGTATAGAACCATTATAAAATTGGGCAAACACCGTGTTGACTGGAAGCATTTGTTTACACAAGTATCCGGTTTCGGAGAAACTCAGTGTGGTCATCAAATAGTTCAGTTATAAAAGTTTTATTTATTAAATAATCAAGCATCGATCTGGTTGCTCTGGCTACAAACGTAAATATAACGAAACAAAAGGTCTCTTCTTCGAGTCCGGGTGACCGTACGAATAAAGTGCGTGAAAATAATCACACTACGAAACAAGCAAACTTTGAACATGAATGTTACATGAATGGAACTTATAAGTTGAACTCACTTTAAATGTTCATCAATAACCTGCTTCGGTGACTGCGTGGTCGAATGCGCTACTATCGTGTTGGACTAGACTACCAAAGACTGGGAGATCGAGGTTCTATCCTGGTCGAGTGTATTCAGGGTGGTTTGCCTAAATGGTTTTCCACTCTCCCTCCACGCAAATGCGGGTTCATTTTGCTATATTAAGCCTTCATAATGCCTAACACTTTAGTGTAATTAGTATACAGGAGTATAATCCGAACGGGTAGTAAGACAAAATGCTAAAATAATAATCAATACACGAGAGTGATAACACACGTCATAAAAACATGAGAGACTAACTTCTCAAACACCAGTGAGTTGGTCATACCCACTCTAACTAATGTCCCAACCGGAGTTCTAAACTGGGTCGTCAACGAACCTAACACTACGCTGCGTCTTCTATCGATGCACAAACATTAATTCTCTCCAGGCTGGCTGGGAATCAAGGCTCCAAACCGGCCGTGAGCTGTACAAGTTTTTCTCCATGCACTCGACAAGACATTCCGATTCAAAGGTCATTGTACCCAAAAAGGAAAAACAACCTTCTTGGTAACAATAATTGTATTTTCACATCAAATATTGATACATCGAAATTCATAAAAATAGTTTAAATAACCAGAGCGAATGAAAGAAAACATTTGAAACACATCTATACTTGGGCACTGAGCCGAGTCCACATGCAGGATTAAGCGCGGCTTGCCGAAATCTATAATTTATGACAATGAACACAATCTCCCTTGAAATACACTTCCTATTTCTAGAATCATATAACATGAGGAACAAAAACCCCTTTAGTTAATATAATCAGGTCTAGCGAAACATATATTTCAGAACATGACTGAGGAACATTTTCCCCTTAAATAACAAATAAGAAAAATGCTGACAGTTATAGCTAAATGCTAACTGTCCCCTTAATGTTCATGCGCGAAGCGCAAGAAATACATACACAATTATAACCAAATGCAAGTTGTCCCTTCAAAGTACGCGCGTGAAGCGCAAGAAATATACATGTGGTCAATCATAACTAATTCGAAATTGTCTCCTTAATGTAAAAGCGTGAAGTGCAAGAAATATATATACAACTATAACCACATACAAACTGTCCCCTTAATGAACATGCGTGAGGCGCAATGAATATACATTTGTTCAATTATAACTAAATCCAAACTGGGCCCATAATGCTCAAGCGTGAAGCACAAACAGGAGAAATTACCTTAAGGGTGACCTCCATAGCAGTCTAGAACCAGGTGTAAATGTAAATTAAAACCATTATAACAAGCCAATATATAAGATCAGAGATCCCTACGCTACCCTACAAAATGTCCATAAAAGGTAATACATTCTTGATCGTGGGGTTAGCGACCAATATGTAACAAGAGAGGACAGAGGTGAGAGAGAGAATAAAGAACATGACACGTGATGTTGAACCGAACTAGCTTCAGACAAGAGCTCCACGAAATCATATTATTCTATGTATCTTAGTCAAGTGGCCGACACAACTCGAACCAACTGCTAGACAAGCTCATGTATAGGAGTACAAAGTGATAAGACAACGAAACGGTCGACACAAGAGAACAAATCTGTAAACAGACCAACTGCTAGACACGAAGAAACGCCGTGGACCAAGTGATCGACACGAGCTGGACCATGTCATAGACAAGCTCCCATACAAGAGGATAAAGTGATAGCCTAGATGGTAGTAGGGGTTGAAATGACAGCTCTGGACCACTTTCTCCCACAGGGTTAACATTAATCCACCTCATTGAATAGGGTGGATCACTTTCTCCTCTAACCTAACCTAACCTTAAAAGGCTTTTAATTACACAAGAGTACCTTATGTCTCTGTATTTGTCGTTCTGCCCCTTGCAGCCCCCTCCTCTCTTGAGTCTAGATTCCGGCCTCCATCCCGTATTTTCCTCCCAGCCTTCATCCCCTTTTCTTACCATGCCCGCCAATCGCTCTTCTCCCTTCTACCAGTCTCCTAGCCCCAGCCTTGATCTGCACAACTTCCAGTCCCCATCCTGTACTCTTACCTCCTTTCAGCCAAACAACTTCCTGTATCCATCGTGAGCAAGAGGTAGTCTGGCTTGATCATAACCATGTTGATCTCATCCAGCTCCAATCCAACCTCTTACCAGCCGGTCCTTAAACCTTGACAGCTTTGATCTTGTACCTTAAGCGATGTATCCATCACCTTACCACCCACTCCTTGATACCTTATGGCTTAGATCTTGTACCTTAAGCGATATGTCCTTCCTGCTTACCACACGTCCTTCAAAATATTTTGAAACTGTTTGAAACGGTACGAAATAATTATGCACCAATCGTCACCCAACACCTTAAACGTCGAGACAATTCATCGGGGTTTGATCCCATTTGGTTGACTAAGAGTGGATTTTCATAAATGGTTTTTCACACTCACCCCACGAAAAATCGGGTGCAGTTACTCTAAATTCAACCTTACTTATCCCTAAACACATTAGCGTAGGTAGTATATAGACGTATAACTTGAACGGGTAGTAACTATCTAGTAAGTATAACACGGTGCTAGAAATTAAAAATAGGTTATCACTAAATTTACAGGCTAGATATTAAAATTATCTCTTTGAAAAACCATTAAAATCCTCTTTACTGTCGCTTATTGCCGGTTACTAATTTTACTTACTATTTTAAAACTGATGTCAAATTTCAAGTTTTAATAAAGCACTAAGGTATTTTTACTCAATGGTTTTCAACTCTTTCTTAATAAAAAAGTGGATATATTTATTCTAAATTATACCCTCCTCATCTCTAATCTATTAATATAAAAATAAGATAGTTCATACGTGTGAACAAGCGCTCACTGTTCTTTAATGTTGCAGCCAGCGTTGCAGAATTAATTGTGATTGTTCAATTAGTGATATTCTTTTATAAGGTCATCATTATTTCGAGTTATTATCACCTACATTATTACTTGAGCAAACCCTAAAAAAAAATATGTCAAGGAGTGTGAGGTTAAGCTGACGGGTTGGGGGGGGGGATGATTTGAGTGTAAACAAGGACAATAGTGCATTAAATTAACTGTTCTGTCACTTAGCCCACTCTTGACTGGATGATATCAAAGTTTGTCGAGCAGTTGATCCTCTCGTGTCGACCACTTGGTTGTCTATCAATTTGTACTCCTATACATGAGCTTGTCTAGCTGTTAGTCCAAGTCCACTTGACCCACCCAGCCTTCCAAATAATGGTGTTCATTTTGTTTGCCGGTTGGCTGTCTATCCCATGGTGCATCTCGTGTCGATCACTTGGTCCACGTCGTTTCTTTGTGTTTAGCAGTTGGCTGTCTACCACTTTGCCCTCTCGTGTCGGCCACTTTGTTGTCTATCACTTTGCCGGCTCCCCTTCGTGCCTAGCAGTTGGCTGTCTACCAATTTGTTGTTGATCACTTTACCTGTGTCCGCAGACTCAGATTGTATGTGAACTCCTAGGAACACAGCAAAGTTGTTCAAATGGTAAGACTTTTCGTAACGTTCATCCCATAACGTTACAAGGTCAAGGAAAGACTCACACTCAAGGCCAGTGTTGCCAACTCTAGTCTCTAACGATAGTATATGGTTCTAAAATGGATTGTATTTTTACCGGTAGGATACTACGTTCTGACATTATATTGATAAACCCACCGATTTTCATTAAAAAAAAGAATTGATGTAAAATTTGTTACTTTATAGCAGTCACAGGATATTACTTTTAGAATACATCCTAAAATTGGATTGTACAGGTGGTGAAATTATATCAAAAGTAGTATCCAGATCATACAATTGGCAACACTGCCCAAGGCAAAAATCCAGTAGTAGGGATGAGCGAATATTGTCCAATAATTATCGATTAATCAATGCATTGGTAGAAAAATACTCGATTAGCAGCTAATCAATTTTTTCTTTCTTTAGCACCGCGTTTTCCTACCCGTTCGGTTGATACGCCTATGAGATTTATACGCATATGGGTTAAGGATGATATAGGTGTAATTTAGAGGAAGTGCACCCGCATTTGCTGGGGATATAATGGGGAAACCATTTTATGAAAATTATCCTCAGTGCACCTGACTGGGATCAAACCTCGATCTACCCATCCTCGACAGTCTAGTATATTACTAGACTAGCGCGTTCGACCATGTGGCCACCGGGGCAGGTGATTATTCATTTAATGTAGAGGGGAAAAAAATTATGTGTGTAGCTGAATAATCTACCCACTTAGGTGACCGCATGGTCTAAGGCGTTATTCTCGCAATAGAGAGGATTGCAAACAGTGGTGGACCGAAGGTAGGGGGAGGGGAAATCACCCCTCCCTTCAATTTGAAAATAATTATACCTCTTGGAACCTATACCTTAATGTTGTAAAGAGCTGACTTCAATAAACTGCGTATCATAATGACGGGATAGGGCTTTTTTTTTAAACTAAAATGAGCAGGGCGCGTTACATTAATGGTACAAAATATTATATTAGAGAAACTAGTAAAAGTAACAAGTAAACTTATTAAATTTGGAGAGAAGGAGGAGTGATGGAGGAGGGAGGTAGTAGCATTTGTCAGATTATTAACAAAGGGACAGAGCAGTAGAAGTAAGGATGTGATTATATAATGTGATATTATTATGGGAAGTGAATTAGACTTAATGAAATATCAAATAATGAATAAAAACTAACATTTAGATTTTAAAACAAAAGCAGAGCCTATCTAATCAAACAGAGTGATTAGTATCAAAGATAGAGTTAGAGGATACACTACATTGTAGTTTAGTTATCAGGGAAAACAGAACAGGATCCTGCATATTTAAGATAAAAAAAGAAGAAAAGAAAGCAATTATTACTATAATAATACTATTATTCAGACAATACAAAATAATACAAGATCAAAACAAGAAATCCTATTGGTATCTGTATTAGGGACTAATTCATGTGGGATAGAACAATCTGACTATGCATTTAAAGATATGAGTATATGTAAGCCTATTTGTGTCGAATAACTTAGGTGATTTTCTCCATCTCCATCAAGATGTTCTGGTAGAACTGAACAAGGTTGTTAACCGTTGTGAAAACAATGATAATCGCAGACTCAAATTTATGTTTAAAACTAAAACTTTTCCGTAATTAGATTACTGATTTTAGTGTAATAACTAAGTATTTGTAATATTTTAGTCCTATATACTGTAGGTCTACATATATTTCACTTTTTTGAAAGAGTGACTTTTAAAAAATTAAAATTATAGACTTGATTATAAAAACTATGGTTTTATTACAAGTCCTATTTTTATTATTATAATTAATTATAATAACTTTTATAAATTAGCAATATTACTATCAACATGTTACAAAATTTTATCTAACATAATGAGGTTGACGCCATATGTAGAGGAAATAATTGGGGATCTTCAGTGTGAATTTAGACGAAATAGATCAAAAACAGATAAGATTTTTACTATTTGCCGAATATTAGAGAAAAAGTGGGAATACAACGGGATGGAACATCAATTATTCATAGATTTTAAAAAAAGCTTATCATTCAGTTAAAAGAAATAAATTATATGAAATTTTAGTTAAAGTTGGGATACCGAAAAAACTTGTCAAACTAATTGAGGTATGTTTGACAGACTCAAGTGGAAGGGTACGAGTTGGATGTCACTTATAAGAGGCTTTAGAAATGCGCAATTAATTGAAACAAAGAGATGTACTTTCCCCATTACTTTTTAACCTATCTTTAGGATATGCTCTTAGGCCTTAAGGTAATATAGGAGAGTAAGGATGGCTTGTTATTAAACGGTACAACGCAGGTATTAGGATATGCAGAGGATTTAGATTTGTTAGGTACTAATAGTAAGGACACTGTAGTGAGAAATGCGGAAATTTTATTAGAGGCCAGCAGGGAAATAGGTTTATAAGTGAACGCTGAAAAGACGAAATATTTGATTACAAAGAGGACACAAATTGTGGACGACAAATTAGAGATTACTGTGAATAACATAATGTTTGAAAGGGTCAATTAGTTCAAATATTTAATAACAATTTTAGCTCACAATGACGATATTAGAGTGGAAGTCAGGAAAAGAATACAGTCAGTAAATGAATGCTATTACTCGGTTAGTAAGTTGTTAACATCGCGCCTGTTGTCAAGAAATGTTAAACTAAGAATATACAAGGCAATAATTTTACCGGTTGTTTTTTATGGTTGCGATACGTGGTCTCTACATTACAGGACGAGAAGAAATTAAGGGTGTTAGAAAATATAGTGCTTAGGAGAATATACGGACCAAAAAATAGATGAAGATATTGGAGAGTGGAGGAGGCTACATACACTGTACTCTTCCCCAGACGTTGTTAGGGTGATCAAATCTCACAGATTACGGTGGGCGGGAGACATGCAACGCGAATGGAAACAACTAGAACCACGTTCGAGGTTTTGACTGGCAAACCTAATGGTAAGAGACCACTTGGAAGACTTAGACCACTGCCGTCCCTAGACGCAGATGGGAGGATAACATTAGGATGGACCTGAAAAAGATAGGATGTAACGATTTGGACTGAATAGGGCTAGCTCAGGATAGGGATCGATGGCGTACTTATGTAAGTGGGACAGTGAAATTTCTAACTCATTAATGCCCGGGAGTAAGAAAGTATTAATGAAATTATTATTATAGTTTCTATTGATTCAAATATGTATTAATTAAAACATAGGTTTGTACTTGAGGGGCCAATCGCTCCCAATGACAACAACCCCTGTTTCTGCCCTTGGTTGTTGATGACAAGGAGATCAAGGTTCGAATCTCAGGCAGGTGTACTCAGTACTCAGGGAGGTTTTCCCTAAGTGATTTTCCACTCTCCATCCATGCAAATACGGAGTACACTTCCTATATACATATATATGTGTATATAAACTCCCTCATATCTAACACATAAGCGTAAATAGTAGACTTAAGCGTGTAACCCAAACGGGTAGTAGGACGTGGTGCTAAATAATACATTTTAAAAATAACACGTTTCTCATGCAATTGAATAGGGCTAGATGGTAATCTGAAATTCTTACTACTTGTTTGGGCTATACGCTATCTGATAGTTATTAAAGTTACTTTCATAAGCAGGCTAAATACGATATGATTTGATTAGGTGATCAGGCTAATTTGATAAGATCAGATACAATATCAGGTCGTACGTAGGGGTGTCATCTAACGTATATTACCATATGGCCGACCACCTGACCACCACAAACAAATCTTTCACAACTGATGAAATCAGGCGTTAAATCTATGTAGGTAACACCTGAACGGATCAGGCTAATTGTCGCTGTCAGGACAAGTAAAATCACCTGTAGCCCACTTTATTCAGTCAGACTGCCAGTATTAATTATTATTTGAGTAAGATCCACTTTGTTAGGGCTCAGGGTCACTTACATGAAATGTCAAAATTCATAATGATTTCGACATCAAAATTTTTCACGATTGCAATACTTTCTCTCGATATGTAAAAGTAAAAAATAAATCTTTTTGAAAAATAAAATACAACCTTTTATCCCGATTATTTGATTATAATATTAAATAATCGTTAGAAATGTAATCGATTAGCTCGATTAATCCCAATTCCATTAATCGGTAAAAATAATTTATTAGTAACCTCCAAATAATCGACTAATCAATTAATCGATTATAATCGTTCATCCCTAACCAGTAGTGCATTTTTGAAAATCAAGTTCGCCGGGAAACGTCATGTGAACAGGGAGGGGGGGAAAATAAGGGTGCGCGATATATAAGAGATGAGAAAGCAATAAACTTGGTTAAACATGAATTTTTCGTTGATGTTGAAGTTTATTTTATTTATTTTATGGCTATGTCGATATTTAAGTATGTAATCTCAAACACAGTATATGAATAACAAAATCTGCTGAACCAGCTAAGTTAACTAGAAGTGTACATACATACCATCAGGTTATATAAGTATAGCTCACGTTGCTCGTTGGGGGTTCCGCCCCCAAACCCCCAGTGAGTGTAAACTAATGTAATTCCAGCGTTGTTTTGAACTATAATTTATTTTTTAAATTTTATCATTTTATCTATCAATAAATGGGTCAGAAAATTAGAAAATGTGTGGAAAATGTGCAAAATCTACCCAAAATCAGAAAATCTATCTTTGGTGCAATCCGTTTTTCGGTGGGTCTTACCGTTTAGGCACAAGAGGCCTCCAAAGAAAGGTACACACCGACTTTAGAGTTGCTACGCTATTTTGAATCTTTTTCGGGGCTTGGAATTAATTTTTTAACTTTTTTAAATCTTCCCGTCGGTTACAGGCTAGAAGCTAAAAGTTTGCCAAATTTCAAGTTTCTAGCTCATCTGGAAGAGGGTAGACATTAATGTCACTTATTGAGTGAGTGAGTCAGGCATGTGGCTTTATACGAGTAGTATAGAGAAAAGAGGCATACATACTGCCAAACAGAGAGTAGATACCATAAATAACACTTTCGGAATCGAGGAAAGATACAATATGGATACATTTAATCAAAATGGGTTGTCTGATACTGTTATTTTCTGCCCATTGTCAAAACAATACCTGCCTTTTGTTCTTCTTCACAGTCATTCCCAAATTCATTAATTTCGTTAGTGTTTTACGAAGGTTAAATTCTACTTCCATCACATCAACTTTTTAATGGAGGAATTTAAGCAATTCAGAAGCTCTATTGATCCCTAACAATATTTTAGAAAAAATCATAATTATAAAACTTGAAATTGTCAAGAGCTTTATTTTCTTGTGATAAGTTTTGTGGATTGAACAAATCAACTATCAAAATAAATAAACACTTATTATCGGTTAATTTCCAACCCTAGCCCCATTTCCTTTCTTTTCCGATAATCATCCCTCTGAAATGAATTAATAATAGGGCCTATTACCTTGAATAAATAAGTTCTTTTTGTACATTATCTTGTACGTACGATTGAGACTATGTTATTTATATTGAAGTATTTCTTAGTTTTATGTCAAGGTAAATAAGTTTAAGTACATAAAGTAATATAGTCGGATCGCATAAGGAATAATATCTTAAAGCATTCAAAATAAACATTTCATTACCACATTTAAAAAACAACCGTGCTTATTTTACAAATGTCAAAATTGAAACTATTAAAAAAATGACAGCTAAAAATCACAAGATTTGATGTATGAATATATCAAATTAGATATAGTAACTTTTGAGCCTTGAGATGAGGTTCTTAAGAATATATTAGATTAGATTTAATAACTTTTTGAACTTTCTAATGAGCTTCTTAAGAAGACATTAAAGTATAATTAGTAACGTTTAGAGGCATCAGGTAAGGTAATATGGTGACCCAAACAAAGTTTCACTGTAATGATAATTTATATCTCATAAAGTAGGGAAACATTTTTCAAATCTTTTTTCAATGGATAATTATGTAGCGTTTATTGTATAAAAGCTACAAGATTTAAACGCAAAAACAATAAAAAAGGACAATATAATTTCAACTGCGCCTACATTGGATGGAGTCAACTCACCTAGGCCCCATTTTGCTTGTTGTGCCTCCCCCAGTCGATTCCCCCCACGAGCACCTCATACCACGATGAATGTTTCGCACGTACTAACTGTGTGAAAAGTGCAACAGACTGAGCTTTGACTTCACCCGAGGCATGCTGGGAACTCTGTGACGTTGCAGTTCTAGAAAGCGATGTATTGCTAAAGTGTTGGTCTAGATGGTTCGCCGAGCTTGTAGATGTTTCNTATATATATATATGAAAGCTCTAGCTCTGAGAGGGGGGAGAGAGGGATTAGCATTAACAAAGGAGAACAAGAAACAAAGAAGAGAGGGACGGGGTGGTAATACAACGGGTAGAAGCATGTATAAGCTCGGCGAACCATCTAGACCAACACTTTAACAATACGTCGCTTTATCGAACTGCAACGTCACAGAGTTCCCAGCATGCCTCGGGTGAAGTCAAAGCTCAGTCTGTTGCACTTTTCACACAGTTAGTACGTGCGAAACATTCATCGTGGTATGAGGTGCTCGTGGGGGGAATCGACTGGGGGAGGCACAACAAGCAAAATGGGGCCTAGGTTAGTTTACTCCATCTAATGTAGGCGTAGTTGAAATTATATTGTTGTGTTTTAAATGTTTTTGCGTTTAAATCGTGTAGCTTTTATACGATAAACGAATGCTACAATTAAAACTAACGTATGAAGAAATAGGTATTAATTATATGATTTTATTTAATGAGTATAAACTCATAAATATAAAATGAGCAATATATTTGATTACTCATGGAGTCCATAAGACTTGGTATTGAATAAAATTATATTAAAAATTACTAGGGCTTGTTCTGGGAAACATGCTTACCACCACGGATAAAGGAATAAAATAAAGTAATGAATGTGTCAACTCTTGCACAATATGACATTAAAATTAAATGTCCCAGGTTAGAAGTGAAAGAGCTCAATGTGCACACCAAATTGACTGACCTCTGGACTCTTCAGCAGTTGTCAAGCTTTCAAGATGACATAGGTGCATCCACGGTCCTCGTCACTCATGATAGGTTTGGGGTAGGAGATTATACCCTTGCTGTTAACGATTTCAAGTAAGTACAGGTCAAACTAGAGTTCAATTTAAACTCGTAATGGGGAATAATATAACAGCAAGGGCCCGGATTTTGACGTCATAGTTTTTTTTTGACACATAGCAGACAATGATCATAATCCGTTAGTTGTAAAAAATGTTTATTTTATAGGTAGTTTTTTTATCATTATTGGTCATTTTGGAATTTTAGGTCATATTTTTGAGTCATTTAATGGCAATTACTCAAGCATAATGTTCCAAACAAAGAGTTGTCGGAGTGAGAAGTTAGTGTAGGTGATGAAGTTTGTATCTTATTTTCTTGTATTGTTATAAAATAAACATTCCTGGTGAAACCAACTAGGCTGGATAGGGCTGAGCTAGGAGGGGAGGCAGATTTTATCAAAATAATGCTATATTCAGCAGGATGAAGAATTTAGACGTTTCATTGTATGGATATTTTTTAGTTTATATTTGTAAAGTACGTTTTTGGTTTAGTAGGAGTTTTGTACATACGTTTAGGTATTTTTTTGTAAATTCTAAGTCTTTTATTTAGGATTTATAGGTCATTTATTGATAAGTTTGAGGTCATCAAAGTCTGAGCCACGATAATAAAAAGTTATCTGCTTATAGGCTAATGTTTGGGCAGTTTTTTGGAATATACTATCAACCTCTTTTCATATGCTTGAGAGGTTAACCAGACTATGGCCTATATGAGCATTAAAGCATGAATAGTTAAATAGTGTATCAAACTTATCTATATATCTAATTTGCTAATAAATTAAATTAAGCTGATCTATCACCATCAAATTATAAAAAGTGTTGTATACATTTTAAAGTTACAACTTGTAGCTAACGATTCATTAATGTTTAGTTAAATAAAATAACCTTTACTAAAGATCAAAACAGATCTTTAATTTTTGTAAAATTTCAAACCATTAGCTATATTTAAACAGTTGAAGCTCCAAGTATATGTAAGATTAACAGACAGTTTTGTTTCACAACGGTACAGACCGCAGTTGTACTACAAAGTCCAGTCTGTTCGAGCCGCTCGCAACATCTACGTTCTTCCCTTCTCTTCAGACGTGTGGGTGTCCCTGTGGTCTCTACTCTTGGCTATAACAGTGGCCCTCACCTTCATTTTAGGGAGTGAGACTCGCCTCCCACAGCTGGTGGACGAGCAACCAACACCTAGACTTACGGTATTACCTCTTCCCAACACCAACTTTTTTTTTTCAAATTAATTTATAAATATATACCAAAAACTAGCTCATACTAATAAGTATCAAATAAGAATATTTTTTTTGTATCACTTGGGTCAGTGGTTCCTAAACTAAGGGTTGCAACCCAAATAAGACAGGATTTCTGAGTGTTGCGGGAAGGTCTTGAGAAAATATTGATTTGTCAAAAATGATTAAATATTGTAACAACAAATTCCATTTGTAAGCGATTTATCGTTACGTAAGACAAATAATTAAGTTAACAATAAGTAGAGTGATTATAGAAAAACATAAATGAGATATAATATTACAATAGTTATACAAGATTAATGATGGTGGACAATTGAACGTGTAACATATAAGTTCAGGAAAACAAGAGAACATATCGTAGATATCGGAAAACTTTACGTTAAATAGAAGATGTGTTGACATAATAGCAAGTCCAAACTATAGGATTGTCTTGCCGTGGCTCGAGTAAATAAGAGTCCAAGACAGCATGGCCAAAGGCAGTAAGGCTGGAAGATCTTATTCACTATCAAAACAGCCAGGCTACTGTCGGAAACAGTGAAATAATTACCAATTACCAATGAAAGTTAACTGTAAATCCTATAAGTTTAGAGTTACTATTATATATATATTTGAGCTAGCTTGCTTAACTGGAACTTAAGAAAGTCCTGAAGATACATTGTATAATGAATGATATGAGAAAGGTTTGTTAATTACATTAGTAGATGGCTAGCAAACAGGCGTCAACACCAAATTTTACTATGGCCCAATAGGTACTGCCGGAGCACTCAATAGTACATTTATACAATAACTCATTCCCTGGGGTACAACTTTACTTTAGTACACACTAACTTCTAATACTTAGTCAATAGAAGCCAACAACAGGCTAAAAGTAAAGGCACTATCTGCTCGGACCCCATTATGGAAATTAGCGGAGCTCCACGCTTTATCCACCCCAACTAATACCACACGTAAAGAGTGCTAACAAGAATGATTCAACACATTGACCCAACTGGGTCCAAGAAAAAGGACAGACAGCCTGGTTGTAGCCATGCAACAATTAAACAACTGAACACGACGTCCACGGCATCATGAGAAACAGACTAGTCATAAGGACTAAAAAGGAAGTACTGTACAGCAGGCCCATGACTTCTTTGGTGCTGACTGACAGCTCACAGCTAACAGCTAAAAGCTTTGAAAAGTTACCAGACCAAATTATTTATCCCTACGCCGAACCATATGATCTGAAAAATCGTGTGTTTAGCAGCTGTCACTTCTGACAGTCAAAATTTAGGTATATACCTAAAATGTTGACTGTCAGAAGTCAGCTGTGAGCTGTCAGTCAGCACCAAAGAAGCTATGGGACAACTGTAGTTGTGGAGAAGAGCAATCTTTAAGACTAAGTCTTTATTACCTCTGGAGCTCAAGCCTCCTATATTTAAGCTATGTAATATGGACATAGGGAAAAACTTAGTCCCTTGGACTAATATAAGAAGTCTGAAGGACTTGAGAAAACATTAGAGTCACTTTGACTAAACCAACTTAGTCAGAAGGACACAAAACCAAAATCTAGTCACTTTGACAGAAATAATAAATCTAGATAAACATTATAGTCGCCTCTACTATATAAGCTAAATGATAAACATTATAGTCATCTTGACTATATAAACTAAGTCTGAAGGACATGATATCAAATTATAGTCTTTTAGACTAGACCCATAAGTCTGATGGACTTATTAATAAAGCCTTGATACTTAGAAGATCGAAGAGGATTTACCTCGACGACGTGATGAGACTGGCGATCCAAACTTCATGGTGAGCTGGTACTTCTTTAGGTGATAGAGAAGCGTTTCCTTCTTCGATGATACGATGTGGGGAAGTACAATAAGTAAATCTGAGCGGCACTCATTATATACGATTTCTCTGACCAAACAGGAATAAAAAGAATAAGGCGTAAAACACAGGCAAAGAGAGAGACGGAAAAAAGGGGGAAAGGAAAAAAAAAGGAAAGGGGGAACGAAAAGACAGAAGTACCAAGGAACGCCGCAGGAGCAGCAGCACTCTAGGCTCGTGACTTCGATCCCAAACCGACCTCGTCAATTTCAACTATTGGGTGATGCAGCGAGCAGACGTGTGTGAGATTTGCCATGCTGGTTTCCCCGCCATACTCGTCGTAATTTCCTTGAAAGTATGGTGAGTGTATCAAAGCCCATTCGGTCATGGTAAGTCTTGAAGGATATTATTACTAAATAAATCAGTTTTAACTATAATTTTTGGATTCAGCTATAATATTTGTATAAGGATTCGTCTCATGGGTGTTATTTTACACACTTGTAGTATTTTCTTCTCGGAAGCATGGTGACTGTATCCGAGCCCATCCAGTCATGTAAAGTAGGTGTTGAAGCAAATTATTCCTAGGTATGTCAATTTTAATTCTCTTCTTTGGATTCCGCTATAGTAATTATCATAATTTAGTATTGTTATGTAGGCTCGTGGTGTGGATATCAATTTTACATAATTGACATGCTACACATTATGACACTTAAAAATTATGAAGAAATACTGAAATCTGACAAAAGCAAAATGGTGCGAAAAGGCATTCATATACACATTTAAGTCGGTCACATAGAACGAGGCAATAAATAAAAGTGCAGGAGTCAAATCTCTTCTTCATGTGTGTGAGAACATCGCGAAGCTCTTTTCCAGGAACATAGGGACCAAGAAAAATCACGTCATTGCCGTTGTTGACACATCTGAGGATTTAGGGACTTAGTTGATATTAAATAATGAAATAAAGTAGATTTTGTGAATATATTCCTCATGTTATATTTTTCTTTGTTAAACAAATTCAGAAGTAATATATCAATTAAGTATTTTACCGTGGCAAACACCATACAAATGTAATTTGCTTAGGGCCAGAAAACTTATGTTAGTGAATGGGGGAGGGAGGGTGGTCTATATTTAGTAATTAATTAACGTGGGATGGAAGGCGACGCGGGAAAAATCCAGTGTTTTTGCAGTCTTTAGGGCAAAACATTTTTTAGCCAAAATAAATCAAATATTGCTCTAGTACAAAAAAAAAAAAGAATTTAATTTTCTTAACATGGTGACCTCAACAGTTCTTGAATATCTGTCAAGGGTTTTCTAGAGTTTAATGACAACTTTTACTCATTTCACGTCAAATCAACAAAAAAACAAAACTCAACCTGACCATTTTTTATTTAAATGAAATTTCCACCAATTATTCTTCCCTTAAATCCAATCATAAAAATATATTTTTTAGAATTTTTAATTGTCCCGTTTTTGAGAAATTAATGTTTGAAATTTCAATAAAAATAGATTTTTTCTCCCGCACCACATTTTTGAATTCTTATTAATTTCTGTTCTATTACTGCTAGAATTATGCTGTTTGTTTCATTTTTTTAAATTTGATATACAACTTGGCACATTTTTAACAAAAAAAAAATTATCTCACTCTTTAAAAAAAATTGAAAAAAATTGTAATAGTGTTTTTTGAAAATTTTGAAAAAATTATATGACATTTAACTATTAATTATCTATATAAAATGAAAATTTCAAAATGGTATGCATATGGGATCATGAGTCATGATGAAAATTGTAGTGCAAGTAACAAGTTTTTCAGTCCCATGATCTGGTGTTGTTGTTATTATTATTATTATTATTATTATTATATTAAGCTTCTGGTATGGAAGGTGATTTAATACATTATATCTAAATTATGGAAGCCTTTTTTAATTCTTAACAACTTAAGAGACTAGGCTTAGCCATATTAAAACTCTGTAAAGAATGGTATGAAAACTTATAAGATAGAACTTACATGTATGTGTACACATAAATGTTTTCAGAAAAATGCATCTAGTCAATTGCTAATTTTGAAAAATTAGTTCTTTGTACAGCTTTTTAGTAAAATATTGTTTGCTTTGTTCATTTCTTCTGTTGTCAGTCGATACACTCTTACTGTTGGTGTTGTTGGATCAACTTTAGTTGTAATGCCAAATCTATTAACACTCATTATGTCTGGGAATTGAGGGTATTTAAAATATGGGCTGGGTCCATATGGCTCTAAAAACCTTATCTTGATGTCTTCCTCTTCTACACCAAGAACATACCCCAACCACCAATGGTTTAAATACTGGCAAGTTACAAATCCAACAATGTCACTTATCTCCAATAGGTTGTCTTCCTCTTCAACAGAAAGTATTTCTTCTCTTGATTCAGTTGACAGACTGTAATACTTAACTTTCTGCCTAGTTTTACTCTCAATTGGAATGTAGTTGTGCAACTGTTGGGTCCCTTTGACTGTTTTTGCATTCTTTAATCTTGGTTGTAATAATGTGTTTTCTGTTTCATAATCTTCTTTGATTGAATACAAAAAAATAATTTTTGGTATATTATCTTTGGCCCAATCATAAAGCTGGCGAAGCGTCATAATCTGCTCATTGTATACCATGCATAGACTTTCCAGGGCAGCTAGCCGTTTTACAGTCCATCCCACACCATCACAAGCATTTTTGCCATGTGAGGAGGCAAAAAAATTCCACTCTGCTTTCATGCTAAAGTTTTCTTCATGAAAGCAAAGGTTGAAAAAGTTGTACTTATTTTTATATTGTGATGCAGCTCCATCTGAGAAATAATGTATTTTTTCAGGTGGTGTGGGGAAAGTTTGCTTCAAGAAATCAATCATTACTTTTTGAAAGAGATGTATAGCTACTGTATCATGTGACATGCAGTCAGAGATAATCACCAGACTTATATGCTCTAACTTAACAGCATTTTCAGTTTTGTAATAGATAACAAAAGGATGGATTGTGGCTTGTGCATTGTTCCAGTGAAAGCCTTGTACAGTCTTGTAATATAAAATAACAATTTTCTGCAAAGTCACATATAACTAAATACTCATTTGGAGGGAGGTTTACCATGAGGTTCTTCAGATATGTTGACTGCTGTTTTGCAATATATGAATGACGCAGTAATTTTTGTATACTTTCAAATTCCTGAGTAGGTTTTGTCATAGTTTCTAGTGTTGTCCTGTTCTCTATCTGCAACCATTGTTTAAATGTAACATTTTCAATACAATTTTACTCAAAGCAATCTTCAAAATGAGATCTGAGTTCGTCACTGCCCAGGCAATCATAACATTCACTAAAATAGCACTTTGTTGTTGGTTCACTACAGATAATATTAAATCTTTATGTGTTTTTATTAGCATTCCTCCATCATACATCTCAGGTATTTTGCATTGAGCAATCATTAATTTTACAATTTGATGCATCATACGCACTTGACGGTTAACTTCATCATTTTCATAAAATTCTTTTACTAATGCAAAAGTGTCTGGATTTAACGTTTTCCCTGGCCGCAGATTTGGTGATGACATTATACCTTTTTCTTTGAGAAGTCTTTTTGCTTTTCTTGCTATAAAATTTGAAACAGAAAATTCATTTTTGATTTGTTTTAATGTCCAACTTTGAGGCAGAGTTGTTAAAATTAGCATCTTTACGGTTTGTCTGTGGTGGAGTTAAATTTTTCCTTTAGCTGAGCTATAAGTTCTGTATTGGAGTTGGAAGTTTCTATAGATGAACTGCCTGGGCTTATATCAAAAAATTTTGTTCTGAAAGCTTCAGTAACTTTTTTTTAACTTTTCCTCAGGATATTTCTTCTCTGATAAACGTTTTTTATAATGGGAGTTTCACCAAGAACAGTCAAACTCCTTTTCACTGCACTGTGACGCCCATAGTGAGCGCAGGAAGCGTGCCCAAATAACAACCACGAGTTCACAAGAGAAACATAGTTTTTATTTCAGTTGGTTAAATTACAATGATAGAGTTGATACAATTGTACATTAGAGGCTTAATGAGCCTACGTTTATTCTGGCAAAATATTGTCTGGGCCACCACAACGTATAAAATATTAACCGCCCCACAGAGGGAACGTTAGAGAGAATGTTTGATGTCTAGATTCAAATGTACCGCCCAAGGGTGCGCTTACATCCATAAACACAAGATGGCTGACACATTTAGTTATGAGTGCACATGGCATTAACTGGCGTTTAAATTAAATATATAAGATAAAGTGCCCATTAAATTTAGCATTACATTCCTATAAATATATACATGACTTAGTGGCCGAATATCTTATACACAGATCCCAACAATGGCCGTTGAGTGCTAATCCTAAGTAACGAAGCATAACATAATATTACAAATAAGTTTTAGATGTGTACAATAAGTTCCGCAAACTCTCGTTGCGCCCATGATAACCTAATCAAACAATAGCACATAAAATACCNCTTATACACAGATCCCAACAATGGCCGTTGAGTGCTAATCCTAAGTAACGAAGCATAACATAATATTACAAATAAGTTTTAGATGTGTACAATAAGTTCCGCAAACTCTCGTTGCGCCCATGATAACCTAATCAAACAATAGCACATAAAATACCCTCATAACTAAGTGAACTTATATCGTCTAAAAATACCCAAGATTATATCAAACGATTGCTAAGATTCGCTAAGATAAAGGCTCGGGCGCACCTACAGTTAAAAAGGCGTACTAAGTCTAACATGAATTCCCCTAGAAAACTACTATTATGAATCCGTGGTTCACCCACGTCAAACCAAATTAGAATCCCCATTCATAAACATGAAAATAATAAAGAAGCTCCAGACCGTAATTTTGAATAATATCCCTCCACATATTTAGATCCAAACAGAATTTTGAATAATATCCCCAAATATTAGTTCTAAACCAGCGCCCTCACCTGGTAAGAGCCAGCGATACAATGAGTGACATTCAAAATAACAACCGCTGTTTTATAGCAGAAACAGGTCATACACGTTCTCAGAAGAGGGGGGAAGAAAGGGGAATATACAGAACAAAAGGAAGGGTGAAGACTAGCGCTCTGGGCGTATCGTGGATAACCCAGTAATTACTCGGCCAAACTCGAACATCCCAGAAGCGGATGTTAGCGAAGTCAAGTTGGGAACAGTTTATTGCAGGCTGGGCCTGGACTTCCTGCGAGGCACTGATTTGGTTCGCGTCTCAGTCTTGTTTATCCAAGCCACGGGAGTGGATGTGTTTGGTGCGTGCGTGTCCCATCCGACGGGGAGAGGTCTCGGTGAGCCTTGGTGAGTGTAGAGCCTCCATATTACCGGGTTGTTGGTTCTAGATGTTTGTTATTTGGAACATCGTTACAGCACCTAAGGCCTCTTCTTTTTGTGGAGTTGAAATTTCAATTATTTCTGTGCCATTGTTGTCATCCTCATTCTCTGAGGATTGTGAGACTACTTCCTCTTCATCAATATTAGGTAATTTAAGAACAGCCTTCCAACATTTGTCACAAATCTTTATCTCCAGAGCTTATTCATTTGTAGTGACTCACAATATTGTCATTAAGAACCTTAAGTTTTCTTGAAAAAATTATACCGATATTTACTAAATTTATTACAGCAGTGAGCACTCAATTATTTTTAGATATCTCTGCTTCTTCCATTTTCACTCAGTCCTATAGTTGATTTGTATGCCTAAATTAGTTTTAATGTCATTCAAAATGTAACATAATCACACACTAGCCACACCAGTCACGTGAAGTTAAAAAAAAATTGTTTAAGTTATCTAAATATTAAAAGTGTCTAGTTGGAAATAAAATAATGCACCTTACAGTAAAGCTAAATTTAAAAAATATTTTTTTCGTCAAATCAAAACTCATTTAAATGAACACTTGCAAACACACTAAATAACCACTTGTTGACACCACTGATTCTGAAAAGAAACTGACATGAGATAAGCAGGTAGTGTGATAATCTGGTGACTCGGAGATAAAAATACTCTGTCCTTTGTTCAATACAAGGGGAGGGGAATACAGATGTTAGCATACAGCAAGAGGTTGTAGAATGTGGCCTGCCTAAGGGATGGAAGAAGGGGTATTATTAAGCTGGTGGAGACACAAACAGTTGGGAGCCACATGACTCATTGTGCTCATTCTACAAGTGAATGTGCTTGCAATGAAACATTTAGAGAAGAAGAGAAATAGCTACTCTACCATTTCACGGTGAACTGCCGAATGATTTTAATTAAACTTAATGTTAGCAAAATTAATTTCAAATTACTAAAGGAATGATTTAAGCTAAGACTGTCCAAGAAAATTTTAAAGTATTATATTTTTTGAGAGGCATCACAACATTAAAGCCAGGCTGAAAATCTTGTTACTTGAACTACAATTTTCATCATAGCTCATGATCCCATAGGCATCCCATTTTGAAATTTTCAGTTTATATGGATAATTAATAGTTAAATAACATATATCTTTTTCAAAATTTTCAAAAAACACAATTACAATTACTTTTTCAATTTTTTTTGATGAGTGGGAGAAATTTGTTGTTGTTAAAAGTGTGCCAAGTTGTATATAGAATTATAGCCCATTTCAAATTGAAAAAATTGAAACAAAAAACATAATTCTAGCACTGATGGAACAAAAGTTAATAATAATTAAAAATATGGCACGGGAGAAAAAATCTACATTAATTGAAATTTCAAAAATCGATTTCTCGAAATCGAGGCCATCAAAAAATCTTTAAAAATTATATTTGAGGTTAGTTTTAAGGGAAGAATAATTGGTAAAAATGTCATTTAAATACAAAATGGCCAGGTTGAGTGATTGGTTGATTTGACATGAACTGACCCTATTAAAAAGTTTCTCATCTAATGCCGCTATGCTCATGGTGGATATTCAGAAACTGTTGATCTCATCAAGTGAAGAAAATTAAACTTAACTGATACTGAACCTTCAATATTGGTACTTAAAAAATATTGATGTTAGATGTCCATTCCTTTATAGGGAAAACTTGCTACCAACTGAGGCAAGCTGTGTTAATCATTCAGGATGAAATCAACCTCAACTGTCAGCAAAGAGTGTTGTACTTTAGTCCTCATGTGATACAAAATAATATGTATTAAAAATCATTGGAGAGCGATCAAGGAAGTTAGTTGACTCAAACTCTCATAAAAATGATTACAGTAGTGAAATTATCAACTTTGAATCTGATGTTGCGAGTGGGGGGACAGACTAGGTGAAATGGGAGCGGGGGTTATTTTTATGGGTAGTTAGTCCATCCCTCATGATAATATTTGTTTGTTGATTTTCTCAAAGTTCACTTTGCTCATTCTGTGGTAAAATCACTTTTTTTTTAGTTAAAAAGGAATAATATACATTGCACTGAAAAAACACCAAAAAGTTGATTATAAAATAAAATTATGTTAAATCTCGCACTCGAGGGGTACCTCAAGTATTAAACCAAGAATCATGTTGGGGATTAAATAATTAATCTTTGTATGACCTTGATCTTTCTTCTCTCGGCTAATGTGGAGTTGCATCTGGAGCACGGTTGACTGGGATCTAATAACACCAAGGTCCTACCTAAGCTGACAGTGTGCAAAAGTTAAGTCTTTCTGAATCTTCTTCTCTACCACCTGCACATGTGTGTGATACAGTTCTTGCGTGAGGCCCACATAAATCTTTTGTGGGTACCCTATGAACATAACTCAGTGAGTGTGGTGTCCCGCCTTGACATATTATAGAGTACCCCGACATCAAACTATATCAACGTCTTTAACCTAAGAAACCTTTTATAAATCCTCCCCTACTATTGTGACATAATCCTTTTAATATACTAAAGAGAGTAAAGGAGTAAAATATTTGGTCCTCCCTCATGTCCCAGTGACCTTATCACTGCGCATTCTGATATAAAAGCGAGAGGGGTGGAGGAGTTGGGAATTAGTTGTTACCTGTTTCACTGGCTGCGCGGTCTAACACACTAATCTCGTGTTGGACTAAACTGCCCAAGACAGGGATATCGGGGTTCAATCCCAGTCGAGTGCACTGAGGGTGGTTTTCCACGCAAATGCGGGTGCATTTACTCTAAATTAAGACTTCCTAATCCCAAACCAATTAGTGTAATTAGTGCATAGATATATAACTTTAACAGATAGTAAGACGCGGTGCTAAAAACAATAGTTGTGACGAAGAAGGGAGACCAACAAATATCACAATATGTAATTGGTAAATATATTTTTCTGAGATGCTAATTGGTAACACAAACTAAGACATATATGCTTAAGAAATGTACTATATACTATAAAAGAAAATCAGCTGTGCTTACTGTCACAAGCTTCTACTCGATTATAAACTAATGTTTCCAGAGGTATGCTGGGATTAGAAACAAAATAACAGAGAACCAACAGCAGCCTGTATGGGATATGAGCGAGGTGCTACTTGTCACTATAGGCGCCATTGGGCAACAAGGTAACAATCATTTTTAGTTAATAAGTTCAACACCATAGTTATTAACGGTTTACCTTACGGGCTTGGAAATGGCAGGGTAACTTTGAGTAAATGTACTCACATTAGTATCGAGAGGGATTTGGGAAAACCACAATGATACATAACATATGTAAAGCCACATCCAGTGAATCGGACCAAGATTTGAACCTAGACTGCCCTTAAAGCCTGTGATTTAGTCTAATGCGAGATTGATGCAATAGACCATCCAACCACCAGTGTGGGTTAGAAAGCTGTTATTTTAAATGTTGTAATCTATGCTACAATGCAAATGTAACAAATTATTTCGCTATGGAATACATCATTTTAGAGCAACTGAAAGTTTAGTTTCTAAAGTCTAAATTCCACTTTTTGCAAATGGAAATTTCTAATTATATTTTGTTATTTTAATTTGTCATACTGTTGACCCAGGTTGTTCCCGTGATCCTGTGACCTCCGCAGCCAGAATACTGTTCATCACAGTGTTTGTTCTCGCAGTTTTAATGTACACGGCATATTCCGCCAGCGTCATCTCCATCATGTCCTCGACTGGTCCAGCTACCAAAACTTTACAAGGAATACTCCACGGGGGAACAAAGATGGGACTAGCTCTTCAAGACACTCACTATTATCACACGTATTTTAAGGTGAGGGTTGCCGGTCATCTGATTCAAGGTTGAATGGAAGTTGCTGCCAGACAGGCTCTATAAAAGCAGGATGGAAGGGGTACATCATACTCGGGCCTGGGGATTTAAAAGGGGCGTGGGAATTTTCTGGGATATAAACTGGGAACTAAAATATGAATTTAAATATACTATTAAACCATTTTCAGCACCTACCATGAACCAAGATATATTTTATATACCAAGCTAGTAGGCTAAAACCCAGAATAGTAGGGCGCAAAGGGGTAATCGGTGGAAGGGGTAATACTTTGGAGGCCTGCGGGTGTGAAAGGGG
>CABFVX010004652.1:19731-62111 GCA_902151425.1 Timema shepardi | reverse complement strand
CTTCTATTTTTCTAAATTTTTGGTAACATTAACTTTGTTTTATTTTGTATTGAATCCCTCTAATTCTAGAGCTTGGATTACAAGTTGCCTTGACTCTGTGATATTTAGGTAAACGAACGTATGTGTATTTACAACAATAAAAATGTCATTATCCACTACCAGGTTTGTTGATTTAAAAAAAAATGGGTCTCTACCCTTGGTATCTGTTAACGATTTCAAGAAGACGTAATGCGTATTCTAAAGATAGCCGGGGAAAATAAAGGAACACATGAAAAAGTTGCAGTTCTTCAATATGACAAAATGAAGATAAATAAGGATACGAGTATGATCCTCGGTTTCAGGTTTGATCAAATTTCAGGTCCCTACAAAAAATACAAGTAATAATGGCGAGAGGACGTTTTTCTAATTGGGAGCAACACATATTTGTGGACTTTAACTTCAAAATTACATCTGATAAATTGAATGATGCTATTATAAAACTTGTTCATTAATGACAACAATAAAGTCTAAAATACTCTGTGACAGGCAAGTCTGGATGTTATTAACATGCTAAACTATCATTTCATTTGAGGTAATGAAATATATAAAAACAATAACCCATGCACTAAATAAATAATAACAATAATTGTTTTATCTAGTATGAGTGATAATGTGAGTAGGAAAAATATCTTAGAGTAGCTTCAGACCTTCTTCGCTGTTAGCTCTCGGCGCGCAGAATTGAGTTATCGTACCGCTGACTTAATAATATTATTTCTACAAAACCAATCATATGAAAAAAAAAGTTAATAAAAGATTAGCTTCAGACTATTATCTAAAATTTTATCACTGACGAAAAATTCCTGACTGAAAAGTATATAAAAAAATATCTCACATAGTACTTTATTTTACTCAGATCGTAGAGTTTTGTTTTATTGTTTTTTAATTAATAAATAATATTATTGCATTTAAAAAAATGCACTGTTGTTGTTAGGAACACAATACATATACCTCCGGTATTCGAAGGTCTCGCTATTATTTGCTTCCTATTTCACTACCATTGTCTCTACAAAATATAATTTAACACATTTTGTCTTGTTTTTTGTTAAACCGACATAATCACAGATACTATATCTAATATTTCATAGCCATACTATATCTAGCATTTAATAACACCATGACATAACTTTGTCATCATAGTCAGCAACTTAACAATCATTACCAAAGATAAACAAAGCAAATAGGATGCATTCACTACTCAACATCCTCCACACTGAGTTGCAGAAGGCAACTCACAAAACTGTCACAATGTTCAAATGTGCAACTTTTTCGGTGTTCTCACTGTACGTCCATACCGAGTAGTAAGTTATTACCTTTCTGCAACCATATAAACAGGTTCTTCCACTGTGGTCACTGGTTGGTGAGGCATCAGGCGTAGGGCCTCTGGAGAAGACCTCTCCAATGGGTAGAGTCTTTGAACTGGTCTCAACAGCTCCGAATAAGGTGTCTTCAGTCAGACAGTTCTGACAACACCATCTGGACCAGGGCGAATTTCTAAGACCCAACCAAATGGCCAGTCCAGCCGCTTGCTGTTGTCACTTCCAATCAGCATGAGGTCTCCAACAGAAGGTTGATTGTCTTTCCTTGATTCCACAAGTTGACCCAAATATTCTGATTTGAATCTTCTTCTCAGCATTTCATGCAACTGCTGCTGATACCTGTGCCTTTTGGTGAGATTAACTTTGTCTAAGGTGTCTTGTTCAGGTACTCTTACCAGGTGAACTTCCTGCAGAAACATTGAAGGAGTTAATGCTACCAGATCATCAGCGTTTTCAGACATGTAAGTGATAGGTCAGAAATTTATAACAGTTTCGGCATCACACAAAATGGTGGATATTTCTTCATATTTCAAGGCGGCTCGCCCCAAAACTTTCCTCAGCGTTTTTTTAAAACCAGTTGTATCACTCTTTCCCACCAACAACCCCACCAAGTGGCTGTTGGAGGGTTAAATTTCCACTCAATTTTCCTTGCCATACTGTGACTTAAAATGCTTTCCCAAACAATCTCTCTAAAGGCATTTGCAGCTCCAACGAAATTAGTCCCATTATCAGAGTACACTTTGGAGGGTCTACCACGGCGATCTACAAAACGTATCAAAGCTTTGAGGGAGGCTGATATGGAAATATACGTAATTAGCTTGAAATGCACAGATCTATAAACAACACATGTGAAAACACAGATCCATACTTTAACTTCACCTTTTAGGTAAAGGGGTACAGCCAGATCAATTCCTGTGATTTCAAAAACTGCTGCATTTCGTACTCTGTTTGTCGAAAGAAGAGCAGTTTCCACGTTCACACTTCCCAACGTGCCTTAGACATATTAGACCGGTAAAAATGACTGATCTGACTTTTTTTTTTTTGCATTCCAATACCTTTCTCTTAGTAAGCTTAAAACACGTGTGTTCCAGCATGATCATTTTTCTTGTGCTCTGTAAAAATAAGTCTTTTTACAACGGGGTGATTAAAGGGGAATTCCATGGGCATATTAAAATCATCTCTATCTTGACGAAACACTATCTTGGTCTTCAGCCTAATGGGACCCTCCTCATCTTTGTAGGTCTTCAATGTGTTAAGACTCTCACATGATTGATTCCTGAAAGATTATTCTTATATGAACTTGATGATATTCTTTTCTGGAGTTTTTAATTGCTCATAAGATAATCCACTCACTTCTCTTGGATCCATTGTTTGACAGCAATTGTGGAAAAATCTTGTGATCCATGCTATCATGTACAATATTTTGTCATAGCACGAGAATAAACGGTAGTACCACTTACATCCATGGTACCGACACGTTTTTTGGCTAACTTTCTTTTCATAAGATTCACACCATTCACAAACATCTTGCTGAGCCAGCAAGCATTGCGTTGTTGGAAGATGGCCCTTTCTCTTTCCTTGAGAAACACAGTCCTCTAGATAACTAACACTCCCACAAGGCCAATCGTCAAAGGGTTCTCTCAGCCACTCAGGTCCCTCCCACCATCTTGCTGCTGTTGGCTCTCCTGCTGTACATCCTTTTGAAGGAAGGTCTGCTGGATTAGCTTCACCCGGCACGTATCTCCAAGACGCAATCTTAGTAAATATTTTTTTTCTTGAACGCGGTTGTTAACAAAAACGTTCCAAGGTCCCTTTCTTTGAATCCAAGCTAATACCGTACTTGAATCCGTCCAGTAGCCTTTAATATGAGATCAATGAGGTTTGGTCCTTTGTAAGAATTTTAATTCTGTTGATTTATAATTTAATTTAATTTAAATTTATTCTTATGTGTTTATTTATTTTGACGCGACTAGCACGCGATGCGGCCAGATGTCGTACTACATCTAATTAATTATCGTTGTATTAATTTTTAAACTTATTGTTTTCAACGGACATTACATTACGTCGAAGGAAACACCAATGATAATAATAACAATACTTTTATCAGACCAAGAAATATATTTATTTACCGGGTTTTGTCCAAAAGATTCCGTCCACATCTTAAAACAATACTGATCAGGTGTAATTTTATTTTTAACATCTTCTACTAGATTCCACGAGAATCATAAAGGTCGCGCTACACAAGGAAGAAAGAAATAGTCTCTAGCAGAGGGGGAAGGCAGAGAAATGTGACGACCCAGATACGTCATCCAGTCTCGTATATTTTAATTTTAAAAGGCCCACGAGGAAAAAAAGAAGAGATTGAGATTATTTACAAACAATGACCATATGTCAAATTATCAGATATCAAATTCTGCATCCATTTAGTTAAAGATTCAAATTTTGTCATGATTCTTAATTATTGTTTATTTCCCCCCAGATATTCCTTGTGTATACCTTAATTTCACATATTTATAGACATATATTTCAAATTTAGAGCTTAAATCCGCGAGATTTTTGGGGCCTCAACGAGAAATACTGAGAGGCGGGAATTGAAAGAAAGAAACTGGACTAGCGTCTTGGAACTAAAGAAAAGATGACACATTATTTTCAGTGCAACAAAAACTGAAATTTTAACAGTTATTTCTTAAAATAATATTTCAAGTGGTCATCAAAATGACTATCATAGACGCGACGACAAATTTAGACCACTGGTAGACCTCTGCATTGATGATTCTTGGACTTTTAGTGA
This sequence comes from Timema shepardi, assembly GCA_902151425.1. NCBI lineage: Eukaryota > Metazoa > Arthropoda > Insecta > Phasmatodea > Timematidae > Timema > Timema shepardi. Next base: position 57,965 of record CABFVX010004652.1, on the reverse strand, counting down.
GTTTTGGACCAACTAACCGTTTCAACGACGACCTCCCAGAACATCTTTTGAGGTAATATCAACAATTTTTGTTTTTAAATTTTAATATCTACACAGCTTTGACTCAGACGCTATATACTTATGAACCTTTTCCATTGAAATTTCAAGTTTTCGTGTTATTTCTTCTAAAATAATAATTATATATTGTTTCCCCTAGCTAACTTTGTTTAACAATTACTCTGGAAATAATCTTTTGGCCAGAGTCATTCCTTCGACACGAATGCAATGTCTTATGTCCTTTTATTAATTTATTTTAACTAGTAACCTCATAAAGAACATCTATTAATTAGAGTGGCTCAAGAAATTATAATAATTGTATTACTATTTCATAATCATCCACAAAGAATGGACTTAGAATTTGGTATACTAATACATCAATTTACTGAACTGTTATTTGAATTATGAATATTATTTTAGCTCTATAATTTAGCAGACCTCTGTTAGGCAGAGGAAAATTTTAGTTTTGAACATTATTTATCAAAGTAAAATTAAACTTATTTATTTTTTTCAAATCCAAATCCGTTAAGTATTTTATTTATATTATTATCACCATCATTCAATGTAATCCACCTTGTTACTATTGCTATAAAAATCACACATATTTAGCGATGTCTCACCTGCAAGCAGTTCCCAGAGATGCTGACCTTGAAAGCCGGTATTGTTGTACAGAAGGTGAGTCCATTGTTGACTAGGTACATTCAAGGTATGTGTTTTCCCTAACATGACCCAGAGGTCCTGAGAGAGTCTAGTGTTCGATTTAATGCATTATTATTTTAAGTTTTACCCCGCGATAGTAATTTTTGTTGTTGTTAAATGCAAATGTTAGTTTTGAACCCAGAGTATTGTATTAATTTTAAATCTGAGCTAGCCCACCATACTTTTACTATCTATTTTAGGTACTATTTTTTTTAATGATGTAACTGGACTTAAAGTTAATAGATACATAGATGGCCCTTTTAATATTCCCCCTTCTTTCCTATAAAATATATTACACTTGTTGCATATTTCTTGATTCGCTAGTTTGTTGCATATTTCATTATTCGCTAATCTCACTTGGTTATTTCCACCCCTACTCCCCCTCACTCAACTGCAGATATTTTGGAATTAGCCACCCCTCTACCCTCCTTCTACTCCCAAGTAAACCCTCTTACATCTGTTGTGTATTCCGCCTCAAACAGTGGTCTGTGGATTCCAATCTTTATCACAACTATGTGAAACTCTCTGGCTCGTTTTGTTTGAATATGAACTCGTAAACAAACCCTGTGGAAAGTGATTTTAGTGCGTGACTCTTCATAGATAATAAGTTGATCATATTTTCTGTGTGTGTTTTTATTTAATATAATATGTACTCATTAAACGCAAGTGTTTAGGGGAGCTCCTCTCACAAACTAATATTCGTTAAGAAGACCATCCTTGGATCAAGAAGATCAAGACCATCACCCCCAGATCTTCTCGGATCTTCAGTCAATGACACCCCTCCAAGGTAGGCTCTACACAATACACCTTTTTTCTAAATAAACATTCACCTCCTGTCTCTGTTTTAGTATATCTAAAAATGGTCCTCCGAAATCAAATTACATTTTTTGTTAGTCTTAACTACATTAAAAAGACAGATCGCTCATACAACACTCATTATTATTATAAATAGAGTATAGTTTTTTATTTTTTTATTAATACCATCTTATAAACACTGATACAATGATAGTGAATTACCCTCGCTTGCTGAAGCAACAAATACTGGACGTACACGCGTAGTACTGCCCTCTTTCACTACAGGTCGGTGTGGTAAATAGTGCCCGTCACTAGCAACTTCTTCCAACGGGACGACTTCTATAATCCCTAGGCTCATTCACGCTTTTAATACTTCATCATAGACTGTAGGCTATATAGATTTCCAGAATGACTGTAATATAGACTTAATTCCACTATATTGTCTTGATAGAAGGTCAATTCTTGGAAATTTCCTCTAGGTTGACTAAATTATTGTTGATATCTTTGGTGTCACTTACCGCACCAAGTGGAGATAATAGAACTAACATGCACGGTTTATAATATTGTTGATGTCATCAACCACTCCTTATAGTAATTCTGGAACTAAATTTATATGATTCTCCAATTATTTAATGTTTCAAATTATATTTTATCCTTTTGTAAGGTTGCACTGAAATTCAATAATTATTATTCTTAAAAAAAATCTAAAACGTTTGAACAGACAGATTAAATTATAACTCCCCTGTATTAAAAAAAAAAATTATGAAGTCAGCCACTGCAGTGGAAAGGAGCCAATAATTCGACCACTCAGCATGTTATTGAGCACTGAGAGAGACGAAGTGACCGCACCACCTTATAGTAGAACTATTGGAAACTGAAGCTTGTCGATGAGGTGTAGAGAGAGGTAAGAGTTGATGACAGGGACGTTTTAAGAGATTAGTTAATATCGATTTCAAACAAATTATTCTAAAATCATATGTTTTGGGTCGACAAATAGCTGTCAGAATTTTGAACCATTAGCTGACTTAAAGACGGGATTTTAAACAATGTTTTCACGTATTTACCTGGACATTTTCGTTGAACTTTATTTATTTATTCTCTTTCAGAGTTTCCTACATTTTCAAATTCTACCTTTTTTCCCCTACATTATTCTTTTGTTATGAGTGTGGCGCTGAGTTCGTGGTTTGAAATGAATGCTGATCTGGTGGGAAGAGATGATAAAATAAGATTGGTGTCAAGGATTTTTAGGAAGAGTTGACTTGTGCGATTTGGCTTCTTGGTTTTCATAAGTTTTATCCCGATTTAAACTTCATGATTGGTGCCGAAAACCAGTTTAATGTAACGACATCCACCACTACGAAGACAGCGTGAAGATTGGAGGACATCTACTACTAAGCTATAAGTAAATTATATATTAAAAAAACTAATTATTACGACTTATGTACGAGACATCAACACAGGTGAATACGAGCGATTTTACTTACTATAAAACATGCTTTCTTCATTTACCTGCATCATACTACAGAGACTTCATATTCACCACTACTTTATCTATTAAATTCATCACAATTTTATACTAAGCAAGCTTAAATCACTTTCGACTTAAAAAACATTTTTCTTTACTTTAGGAAACAAAGTTTTTTTCTCACGTATTTAAATATAGAGGTGACCACGATCTTGATACTGTTGCCTTTTTGACCATATTTGTCTTTACATCTCGGTGCAACAATTTTAAATTTTTATCTCCAGTATTAAATTTTTAAAAAAATGTACTTAACATTTTTAAGGCCTTAATTGAAATTTAATGCATCAACGTTGTACATAAAAATTTGCATTACTATCACTATTTTGTAAGCCTCTAAGTCCAGCGCATTAGTTCAAAATTTAATTCACCAATTTTTTATACTTGTATCTTTATCTGGAATAAATTATTTTTGGTCCTATAAGGTTTTACCTACATAATTTGTTAATGTTTCAAGATTTTCCATTTCATTCAACAATGTTATAATATTTCAAAGATTAGATTTATTGTTTATCATGACGTCTGCCAGGTAGGGAAATGTACAAGTCATATTTGATTTATTTTTAATTAGAAGATTTACCTGTGTACAACATTCTGGTCGATCCAGGCTCACTTGGACAACAGTGAGAATTCTGGCACTAGGCAGTTCCGGGAGGCCGGGTTCAACTCAGAGGGGAGGGAGTGCTCGACTATATAACATATATTTTGGTTCAAGACAACGGCAAAGTAAGGTCGCTTTCCGATATCAGTTCCTCTCGGAGTGTGTGTACCGGTGAAACACCCAGAAGATACCCTAAAATATGATTAAGATTAACATGTATATTTTCATATTTCCAAAATACTTTTACAATACATAGTAAATCATTATGAATATAATTCAGTACAAATATCTGCTTTGCTGATCCTATACAGTGTAGATTTGAATCTAGAATTGAAGTACAAGTTATATAAATTAAATGTAAATACTTATTAATTTGAAATTTAATTCGTTTTATTAATCTATCATATAGTAGTAAATATAATATAAATAACATTTGCTAAAACACCTCATAATCTTTAGAATGGTAGTAATAATTATGATGATAGCTAATTTTGGTAAAAATATTGATAAATAATAGCTGTTCTAAAACATACGTTTACATTTTTTTTAGTGGTGCAAGATTTTTGCAATTTATTAACGATTATTAAAATAACACAGCTTTGATAGTTTAAGTGGTCATCTATCGTGAAGTTTGAGGTTTGTCTTTAACAGAGTGTTAGTATTAGTTTCTTAAGTTGGTTAACCTAAAGGTTGGTCATTTTGGATGTTTCCTAGCAAATACTAATATTATGAGTTCTGATCCATGGAAAAAATGGCTTCTTCAAGAATTTCAAATCTTAAGAGAAAACTTAAGACTCCTAGAAGTCCACAGATTTTAGCTACTAATTCCAATGAGAATGGTGATAGTGACAGTAATCGGGTAAAAATGACAACTTCTAAACTAATTTTACCCAAATAGGCATCTTTTCTAATTGATTAATTTGTAAAACATGTTTGTTTTGAGAACGTGGCTTTCTTCAACTATAACCTTTTATGTCAACTTTGATTATATTTATTCCTGTCGCACACTGAAACTTCTCAAAGAATGATAATGAAAAAAATATTAATCAAACATTACACTAAAAGGGCGGGATGCTTGACACTTTGCCTTTTGTCTTATTGTAAATAATTTATCATCAATACACAATAAGCAGGGTTTGAAAGTATGATATTTAGGTCCTGTATAAATATCATGACATATATTGTAACATTTTTCAATTCACTACTTGTAGGCTAGGCCCACTCTCACGTCACACATCCACAATATGTATGTATGTGTAAAAATATTATTTATAAAGAGAGAGTCATATACATTATGCCGGGATCACGAATAACTTTATCATGTGATCTAGCCAGCCGTTCATTATGCTAGGGACGTCTACAGTGCTATTTAGTAATCTATTTGTTAGTTTTATGACCATGGTTTACTCTTTAGTTTAAGTTCTAGTGATTAAACATTGAAACAAAATAATTAAGCTAAAATAGGAAAGCTAAATTTATCAAAAAAGTGTAATAATGGATATATATTATATCAATTGAAAACTTAACATTCACAGATCATCACTTTACAAATAGTACAAACCACACAGGTATTACTCTAGGATGCAGATGTTTGGCGCGAGTTGTTACGTTAAGTTACATGAATTGTGATCACACATCTGTTTTCTTTTAAGTGAACTTTATGTTAAGTTAAAGTTAAGGTTATTGTGATCCTGGCATAACACATAAATAATTATTTATGTTAACAAGTTTCAAATTTTATAAAATTAAAATTGATTTAATGATTTCAGTCAAGGCAACAAAATTAGGTTAGTCTAGGGTACAATTCTGTTTTCAATATTATATTAACACATTTATATAGAAGTACAAGTGCTGAACACAACTGATAACAGTGAAAAAATAGTTAAATCAATGTTCATGTCTTGAACATATTATACTAATATTAAGGAAAGGTTAAATCAAAAATACAAACAAGAAGAATTGTCAGTCATCACTCAGTGCCTGTTTCATAATCTTCGGTTTGGCTTAAAAAAGTAACTCTGTTAACTAAACTAAAATTGGCTTTCAACTTCCCCCCTTCCTCTTACTCAAGCCATACACATTCTAAGTTTTTTTTTTACTTCATGAAGCTTTGTTCAAGTATTTAAACAAGAGTGTTAACTTATTTTCCTTTACATTTCCCAACTGATTTCTTAATTTTTACCCACCTCGGTGGCGTAGTTAGCTAACACGAGCTGGTTTTGGGTTGAGCTTGACTGCCGAGGATGGGGAGATCGAGTTTCAAATCTTTCTCAGGGGAAGGGGGGGGGTTCCTAAATTATTTTCCACTCTCCCTCCACGCAAATATGAGGTAACTTCCTCTAAATTAAACTTTACCAATTCCTAACCCATTAGTGTAAATAGTACTTAAGCGTATAACCCGAACGGGTAGTAAGACATGGTGCTAAGGATATCTTAGTTTTGATTGGATTAGGCCAAAACTTGAAAAAATGCATTCGAGGCTCGCTAGCTTTTGCTGCATCAGCTGTCAACAACTACTGTTCAGCTCTTTTTTAATTTTACCCGTTTAAACTAAGCAGCAGATTCTGTAATATTAACCGGTTTCTACCAAGTTAATGAGGTGTGGGTATGAAACTTCTTACCAAATAAATGTGAGGGAAATGGCATACTGGCTGTTGATAGAGCCATAACAATTGGAATAAAACTACTACTGATAGAATTCAGATTCTCAAAGGCTAGTTCTTTTTGTCTTTTGGTCAGATTTTGTCCGCGAAATCTATGCTCACACAAGTTCGCCCAGTAGTGTACAGGACCGAATTCCGTATTCTTACATTTTAAAACATATCTTCATTTTATGTGTTGAACTTTTAGGTCATTTTCTAACTTAGGCCACACTTCCACAGCAACAGAAATTGTGGCATGATCTCGTTGGACTCTGTCTAATGTTACAGATATAAGTCATCCGATTCATAAAATTCAAGGCATTTTCTGTGATATAAACATCATTTACAATTTTAAATATGTCCTTGTCAATATCATCCTTGGGATCTTGGCATACCTGAAATAAAATTTCTCTATTGTCAAGGAGTGACTTAATGAAATCTCTTACTGAATTCTATCTAACCTCTAATTGCATCACAAGTGTCTTACCTTTGGCTGCTTTGTACCAAACAGCTGGTAAATGTTTGTTTCGAAAGTATTTTATTACCTTAATAATATTGTCTTTAACCCTTGGAATTTGAACAACATCTGCCAAAAGATTTAAATATTAGTGGAACAGCCGTACTTAATCATGTCAACATTATCTGTTGTTTCTAGCTGTCTGCACATTTTAGTAACATTACCAGTGTTGTCTGTCACAAAACTTTTTTACTTTTACCCTAAATGAACTTTTACAATTTCTAATGGATTTAACTGAAATCTCTTTCAAATAGGAGACCTGGCGGTCTAGGGGTAAGGTGTCAGACCTCCATGCTGGCGGCCGGGGTTCAATCCTCGGTCCCGGCATAAATTTATCTGATTACCAAAAAACCTTCCTTCACCTCTGACAAGACATCTTGTAAATGTGGGGAATGCCAGGCCTCCACCGTGGTTCGGATTCCACGTTAAACTGTAGTCACAATCACCCTACCATTACACATTAGCGTAAGTGTGTATAACCCGAAAGGGTAGTAAGACGCGGTGCTAATAATAATAATAATAATAATCTTTCAAATACTCTGCTGTGTGGGAATGGCCCAAATTATTAACAGTTTCAACTAAAACAGACTCTCCATACTGAGTCATTACTGAACACCATACAAGAGGCTCATTATGGATGTTCGGCCATTCATCTAATTACATTGATACTATCTGTCCTTGAAATTTTTCCTTGCATTCAACAATAACAGAATCATACACAGTGTTGAGTAATTATTTCCAAACAGGTATGATGATGGTGGTTCATAACCTGGTCTCATGAGCTTACACATTTTTACAAATTCTTCAGGTGAAGCATGATTAAATGGAGTGTTTGTAGAATAAAAATATCTGCTCTTTGTTGGCTGATGTGTATAGCATATTGCTTAGGTGTTACAAGTACATCTGACTCCTTGGAAACTTTCATAACCAATTTGGTCATACATTTTTTCTCTACTGGAACAATAGATTCAGCTGTAAAATAAAGGACTATTTTAATACATAATTTTTCTTTTAGGCTTTCTCTAACAAATAGACATACAAATTTCATCAAAATAAGAAACACAACTTTGAAAATATCACAAGAGGCTAAAACAATAAACATCATCCACAACTAAGCAAAGGCCTACATATAAAATAAAGCAAAGGCTTCATACCAGATTTATTTGTCCATTTAGTTGTAGAAGTCCCACTTGTATATGACTTTGGTTGGGTATCTTGCCTTTGGGAAATAATTTCATCCTCTCCATCAGAAGAGGCTACTGTACATTTTTACTTTCTTGCTCTCTTACAGGTAGAGAAAGTATTGTGAATGTCAAAAAAATCAAACTCGAGATTTTGATGAATGTCAAAGTTCATGGACCCCCGAATCCAAAAAAGTGATTTTTGAATTTTCGTCTGTTTGTATCGGCGGACTAGAGCCACAACTACTTTACTGATCAGGCTAAAACTTGGTATCTAGGGCTTTCATTGGGTTGCCCCAAGGGTTTTTTGGAATTGGATATCCAACCCTAAAATTAAGGGTAGTTTACTGAAGGGTGAAAAGAGAAAACTTCAATCTTATCAAAATCGGCTCCAACAATTTTGATTAACTTTCATTTTTAAACATTTATAAATATCCCAAACAAAAAGGCTACTCTAAATATTTGTACAAAATGACTTTAAGGGTTCCAGTCTCATGCGTAAATTCTTATTTTTAATTATATCATTGTAAGTCTTTGAGATATGAAATTACGTTGCATTGCATACATGCAGATCTGTTTATAGTAAACATCTTTTACTTGAAATATATTTTTATATAATTAATATTTTTAAGCTATATACATATACATATATATATATTAACTTTTCCAACACTTAAGGTAAAGTATTGTGACAACCAAAAATATCTAATCCATGATGTTGATGGATGTCGACGTTTATGACCCCCCAAACTCCTAAAAGGTTTTTTTGCCTGTTGTCTGTGTGTCTGTCTAACCTTACAATTAAGAGGAATTTACTAAAGGGGGAAATATATTTTCTCAAAATCAGCAATAAAAATTTTGATTAAAATTAGTATTTAGGCGATGATTAAGATTATAAACAAAATGGCTGTTTTAATTTTCTCAGTTACGGAAATTTCCATATCTCCGCAACTAATTGAGATAATACTAAATAATTTATCATTTTTAAATTGTATTAGGCCTACTAACACTTTTGTCTGAAATATATTTTTTATAAAACCAAGAGTTTCTGAAATATTTTCAAATATATTATAAAATTTTGTGAACTTAATTTGTACATAGGTACTACCTAAGCTTAGTGCAATGATTCTCTAATGCCACAGAGTAAGCAAATAAGTAAGTCTTTCAAAAAGTTTGTTCTTTTTCCTTTAACCTCTAAGAGGAAAAGTTTGTACAGCAATGATCTATCTCTATCATTTTAGAGTCAATATTTACCTATTTTATGGGTCAAAATTTATAAATAAGGAATTTAATAGCAATGCGATAACCATTCGATGTACAACCTCTAATAAAATGTCAAAATTTTTGACTAAAAGTCAAAATTTTAATATGATGTTTGACCTTTTAGACCTAATATTGATCTTTTTTATTGGTCCAAATATACAAATGAGGACTTTAATTCTTTAAAAAAGAAATATAAAACCAGTAGTCAAAAAAGGTTGTACATAAGTCTAGCATAATTTTTGTTCTGGTTTGCTAGTGTATATTATTTCATTTCACATATAGTACGAACTTTGAATGAATATTCCCATTTTTAAACAATGGAGTGAGAAAGTCAATTCTGCACCATATATAGGGTGTCCACCATTCGGAAAAATCAGGGAAAACGGGAATTAGCCGGGAATTTGAAGTGATCGGGAAAAAACGGGAATAAGTCGAGAATTTGGTAAATCACAATAAAAATCCGGGAAAATGATATTTNAGTGATCGGGAAAAAACGGGAATAAGTCGAGAATTTGGTAAATCACAATAAAAATCCGGGAAAATGATATTTTACTCAAAATATGAAATACAATATCAGTACATTATGTCATTTTTTTGTTTGTAGCTGTATAATATATTTTTAATTCCTAGTAAACAATTTTAATTCAAATTTTAAAACGTATTATTATTATTAAAAAAAGATTAATAGAAAAACGAGGGTGGAGGGAGGGGGGCGGCGAGTTAGAAGGATGTGACATACTTTTTTAGTCGGGAATTTTAGGAAATAATCAGGGAAAAGGTCGGGGATTTCATTGGTCAAGTTCAGTAGACACCATGATATACTTGTTAAGCTCTATCAGCCTCTTAGGTATTCCTTGCATTTCCTTTTCACACTTTTTTCAAGTAGCCAATTTTCCACTATTATTATTACTATTGTTATTATACAAAGTTCTGCCAAATTGGGTCCTTGTGTTTAGGCATTTTGAAATTGAAAAACTTAATCACCAGCACTGTATAAAACTCTTTGTAACAACAGTTTACTGAGCAGCTCTGGCTTGCTGCACTGCTGTCTATTATGTATAAAGGGGGAACCTCTCTTTCTCTTAAGGTGTGAACTTGAATTATTAATAAAGGAGAATCAATCCCCTTGCTGGCTGTATAAGTTAAAGGGGAATTATCAAGCTGGTTGCTTAAGTTAAAGGGGAATCTCCAAGTTGGTGTCAGTGATTTCATTCAGAGGGGAATTCCCAAACTGATCGCACTGCTTTCATTCAGAGGGGAATTCCCAAATTGAGTTTAAAATACAGTGGGTTAAAATATATAAAAAATCTCTTTTAAAATGTTAAAAGTTCCTTTGATATATATATACATATCATGATATATATCCACAAACCCTGACAGTAAGAATAGTAATTTTTCATTAATAACAAAAGTAAATTACAACTAAATTCTGTAATAGTTTTAAAATTAAAACCACACAAAACTCAACAGAAATCATGCAAGGACGTTTGGCCATAGTTGGTTTGCTGTTCCTTCAATCACAACTGGTAACCCCACAACTTATTTTTTCAATAGCAGCAGAGACATTAGGACCGCAAAATTAAATCTAGGCTTATATATTTCAAACCATCCCATGTCTAGTAGCACTCAAATAAGTTAATATGAGGAAATAATAATAATCTGAGAATAATACTACCAAACAACTTTATTTAGCACATTTAATACATAAAAAGCAAATACGCTAAAATATTAACATGGTTTAAGACAAAATTTAGAAAATATAGTTACTAACCTTTTCACATTGTAACAGGCCATATTCCTCAGCATTTCCTGAAAAGTGTAAACTTTCAAACCAGCATGGGTATCCACCTAGGCTAAGTTAAATAAATCCATACACGCATCCCAACTTTTACTAACAGTTTTCTCAGGCATGCAAGGTAATGAAAAAGATTTAGTATTTTAGTCATCTCACAAATTAATGAATTAACTTAGGGCCTATTTTATAATCAAAGTAAGATATTTTAACATGTTTACCTTTTATGTGTCAAATGTAATTTATAACATTGTTAGTGTTGTTAGTATTGTTAGTAGAATATTAAAAACAAAATTGTTTGCTTGAGTACTACACTGGATATTTTTGTTAAGGTAACAGCATGGCTACTATTGGGAAACATCATTATCATTCTCTCGTTTTGTGTGGTCACTCTCCCCTCAAATATAAGACAAGTTTCACAATGTTGGTTAGTCGTGGTTGCCAGTAGCTCCTTCCTTCTTAACCGAGCACATCACTTTCAGACATAACTTGAGAATAAGGAGATTTGGCAACAGTTAACTGAGAGAAAGTGAAGATAAAGCTTTTTTCTCCAAAGGACGTGCAATTCCCTTATAAAATAACAGTGATATTGGCTGTATAGGCTACCCACTATCCCAACCTACTGTAGCTCACTCTAACCTTTCAATAAACAAAAATATTAAGTTGTATCGGTAAATTATAATTTTGTATTAGCCTAAATAAACTAAATTTTATTTCTTAAATATTTTTTTATTAGAAAGACTAGAATAGGATCAAGATAGGCCAAAAGAATAGGAATTTAATAGGACTGCGGATAACCTGTTCCTGAATACAGTTTTTTTTGCAAGTTATTTTGGGAATTAGTTATTTCAAAAAACATGTTGAAACAGAAAGGTTAGTTTACCGATATGGTTTATTATGTTTAGATGGTATATAATATAAAATGTTATTGTGTATTAAAATGCTTTTGGTGCCATGTTGTGACAATACATTAATTTAAATATTTTCATTCTTCTGTAGTTTTGATAAGTTTTGTTTTAATTCTATAACAAAAAAATTAACAATATTCGGAAACTTTTTATTCCTGTTGTTTGTATTAAAATAAAACAAATAAAAAATAAGACTAAGCAAAAGTGCCGAGCATCTTGCCCTCTTTGTATACTAAGTTATTCCAATTACTCACTCCTATATGTATGTAACCCATTGTCTAACTACTTTAATACTAATTTTTCACAATAAAATAGCTATAGTGAAATTATTATCTTGTAATCATCACCAAAATATGTCATTTTATAGGATGAAGATGACTTGTTGACCGCTATTCAAAATGGAAATTCAGATACCTCGGATGATAGTGCAGAGGAGAATATTGAGAGTGGAGATGACGATGTTGACTATGATTTGATTGAAAATGGGAATAAGGGAAGCAGCGATGAGGCCGCTGCGACTAGTGAGGAAGGTGGAGAGGAGAGATCTGACAATGAGAGTGAAGACGGGTCGACTAGTGGGTACGGAATGGAGGATGGCGATGAAAGTGAAGATCTTTCATTCGAAGAACACTCTGAAATTGAGGATACCGGTACTGAAAGTGATGAAGGAATTAGCAGGATCAGTTTGTCAGAAAGCAAGAGTGATTCAGAAACTGTTCCTAAAAACAAAACAAGTGTTGAAGCAAAGAGAAATACTAAGATAAAACCTAAAACAAGAAACAAAAAGAACAAATCTATAACACAGACAACAAAGAGGTTTGAAAGTTCAAAAGCAAAAGCTCAGTCTACCAGTAGCCAACCAACAGAGACTGATGAATACAAACATGATTCATCTGATGAGGAGGTAAGATCAAACATCTATTATATTTGATCCATTGGGTTATGCTTATTCCTGGTGGGTTTTTTCCCCTCTAAATAGAAAACCCAATAAATATTCATTTTAAACCATTTCCTTATTAATGTCACTTAAAAGAATATCCTAATTAATGTTATCAATGCTGTCTTCAATAAAATATTTTTTATATTTTTCTAAAAGGCTGTTCCTATAAAAATTGTACATAATTTATTGTCTGCTTGACTGTTGATGGTATTTCTGTTTCAGGATATTCGCAACACTGTGGGCAACATCCCAATGAGATGGTATGATGAATACACACACCTGGGATATGACTGGGAGGGGAAAAAGATCCTCAAACCACCACAAGGAGACGAGCTAGACAACTTCCTTCGCAGGATGGAGGACCCTAACTTCTGGTAAAGATCCTCAAATTATATATATTCTGGACCAAAGTGAGCAAGCTAGACATTCTTGCGTGTCTTTCACTGACCTTGACTTTGATTTTAAATATTCATACATTGTAGGAAAAGTTTTATTTTGTGTGCTTCTCTATGATGACTGTTAATAAGGAGTATGTTTAATTCTACCTGTAGGAGAACAGTGAAGGATCCTCAGACAGGTCAAGATGTGGTCTTGTGTGATGCTGATGTTGATGTGATTCAGCGCATTCAGTCACAAAAAATACCCAACGCTCATCATGAGGAGTATGCTGTGAGTTTAAAAAAATCTCTCAGAATAACTTGTTAGGGAATATACTAGTTTTTGATATAGATAATTAAAGTAACATAAAATAGTCAACTCTCAATAATTCGTACTAAAGGGGGCGGGGGTCTGTCTGAGTTACAAAAAGTTTGTCTTATCAACGCGAAATAAGGTTGTGCCTGAGAAATGATAACTTAGAATTTATCTAAAGTAATATTATACTTTAATGTGATTAGGTAAACAAAACACAAATGACAATGTTAGGTACTGGAATGGAAAAAGTTGAGACTACGCTAGGCCTATAGTACTTGCAAATTATCTAAATACTGTACTGTATGTGCGGGGGCGAGATGGGAGGAGTAGTAGTGCTGCGTCACAAAATTTCCGCCAGTCCCCAGCAGGCTGCATTACACTACTCTTATAACATTTTTAGCCGGCCAGCATGTAGCTGGCACCTTAAATTACTAAATAAAATCTGAATTTCGGAAAATGTCCAAATTATCCACAGTCTGAGATTGAGGTGTGAGTATTGAGAGTTGATTGTCATATAATAGTATTTTTTTAAAGTGTTTTATGGCCTATTCAGGTTATACACTGATGCACTAATTATGGTTGGCAAATGGTTTTATAGGAATTATGTAGGCTATATTTAGAGGGAGTGTACCTGCATTTGAGTGGAAAACTACTTTGGAAAAACCACCTTAAGTACACCCGAACGAGATTTGAACCTCACTCACTGTCTTTGGCAGTCTATACTACTGTGAGAGTAGTGCCTTAGACCATGTGGCCACTGAAGCAGTTATTATATTCTTAAATGTCTTGATTCTAGTTTTTTTTTTAATTCTGATTCTTCATTTTTAATCTCTGATTTTAATTCAACATTTAAAATTATTTAAATTATTTGATATGCATCCAATATCACATTAAATGTTTTTCTATTTATATATTATACCAAAATGTTGGGGAGAAAGATTAAACGTAGTTAAGGGGCTTGGAAAAAATAGGCATGTTTGATCTGTTTAAAGTCACTAAACACTGAGGCAATGCTGAGTAATGGGTATATTAACAATTTGCAGGGATTAACGTTAAATTTGAAATATTGATGTTTTGTTGGTAGCTAAACAATAACTCAAATACTAGAAATGTTAACGTTTAAAGTAAATTTATTGTTATATTTAATAAAACCCTTTTGAACTCGGTGCATTTTCTAGAGACTGAGCCAAAACACTTGGGCTAATTTTCACATATTTACTTCTAGACATTATAATTTTCTCATAAAAAATATTTTTAGCTTATATACATGAAAAAAAATCACACTTTTACTATAAACATTGAAGGTTTATAAAAAATTACATAAATTATTAGACTAGAGCTATTTTGTAAATAAAAAAATAGAAATTTTGAAAGATTAAACTAAAATTTCTAATTCAGAGCTAAAAATTATTATTTTTCCTTGTTTTCCTTATTCATCAGTCATCCTGCAAGAAATAGAATTTATTTCTGTAAAATTTTATAATAGTTTGGTGTTTATAACTTATTTTGATTTTGAACTACATAACATTTTGTAAAATCATGTAAAGGGGAGAGGAAGAGGTTGATCAGGTGACAGAGTCTATTTGTATTCTTCATCATCCATATTCACATCACTGTCAGACATGCTATGAACAGCTGGATTCCTAAGATCTGGCAAATTATCTCTGTTACTCGTGATGTCAGAATCACTTTCATTCACAAAGTCGCTGCCACTGTCAATAGTATCTAAATAGTCTAAAATGTCCAATCCATTTAGCCTAAAACTTGGACCAGCCATTGCCTAGCTAAAATATTTCAACTAAACAGCACTTAGAAATGATAAACTTTGAATAAAACAACGAAAAGATAATAACTATATAAAAATAAAACATTAAGAAAAATAATAGAATCAAATATATTTATATAAATAAGGAATAATGAAAAAAATACATGAACTAGAAACGTATTCACACCACATTGTAAACGTGCATAACATATTTCAACTGTTCAAAATAGATAGTTTTTTTTAAGACCAATGGTGCTATCTGTTTGAAAAAGTATGAAATAAACCCAAACATTTAGAATAATGTGTGGTGTCACATAGTTATTAAAAATAAACTTGCATAGCAAGATTTAGCTGGTGCAGATATATCAGCTGTGAGATTATTCTAGCAGTGCTGCGCTGAGTGTTTAAGCGTTAAAAAGTATAAAAAAATTACATTCATGGAAAAGTATTGCTTTTTTTTAGTAATGTTGACTATCAGCATTTTTAGGCAAAAAAATAATATAATAATTTTCATTTTCTACATTTTCTTATTTTATATATCAGTTATTATCATAAAATAAATAAACAGTCCAATATCAGAAGTCTTTATACTAAACTAAATTGAACAAAAAAAATCTATTTTAATATTTGTCAATGAAGAGCCTGATCTTAAATAGTTATTTAGAATGAATATATCAAGTAAAATTACATTTGCATTCATTATATTTAATAGAACTAAACTATTTCTCATAGTATAATTTAATGGGATCTAAGAGCTAAGAACTGAGAGAGATTAAAATATTAATATTAAGATCAACTCTCATGATAACAATGAGAGCTGTGGGCATAGAGGTCTCAAGCTTGAGATGCCTAGTGTTATACTTTCTAACACGGATACTAAAACAAGGTTTTGTTATTCACCAGCCTTGGATTGAGTGGTTCTCATCGGAGGTGATGAAGACTCCTCTACGGAAGTTTCCTGATCACAAGCGTTCTTTCTTACCCAGCAAGTCTGAAAGTGAGAAGGTAAGATTTGTTTGCTCTTTTGCAATCATTGATATTGGTTGAATTATTTCTTTATTTTCACATTGAATCACTATTTATGCCATTAAAAGGAAAAATAAAGTTATAAGCGGATAATTTATATAAAAATTAGACAGTTGAACTATTATTGAACTTACAGGACAAAAGTTTTAACCCCAAACCTTAACATAAAGTCATTACTAAGATTTTGAGGAGCAGCTAACCTTTTCTTCAGCACCAAAAAGCTGAACATTGATTAAGCTTAGAGTTGAAGTTGATTGTGCATTGGCTTGTTCCTCTTGTGGCCTTTTCATGTGTGAGGGCACTTGTATTTTGATATTTTTTTATTTTAAAACATTTTTAGTCTAAACATCTAAAATATTTTTCCTTTCCAAAGACAATATCGAAATTATTTTTTAAATAATGTAACTTGTTCATTGCTGGCTAAAATTATTTATCAACATATGTAATTTATATAATTATATATAGTTATTAAAACAATTTTATTTCTAACAGGTTAGCCGCATAGTGTATGCCCTAAAGATGGGTTGGATCAAGCCGCGAGAGGAGAAAAAAGCAAAAACTCCAAATTTCTATATGCTCTGGAATACGGATGATTCGGCAGAACACATGAGGAGGATACACAGCCACATCCCAGCACCCAAACGCCGTCTCCCAGGCCACGCTGAGTCTTACAACCCCCCACCAGAGTACCTCTTTGACAAGAAAGAGCTGAAGCAGTGGCACAAGCACAAAACTGATCCTTGGAAGAGGAAACTCCACTTTATCCCTCAGAAATATGGCAGCCTGAGACAAGTCCCTGCGTATACTCACTACATGAGGGAGCGTTTCTTGAGGTGTCTTGATCTTTACATGTGCCCCAGGGAAGTCAAAATGAAGGTAAAATATTCTACTATGACTATTCACTGGTATATCTTTGTGTGTTTACTTTTTACTAAGGGTGTGCGAGTACTCTGAAATTTGAGTTCGAGTCGAGCTTTAATAGCAGCTCGAACTTGACTCAAAGAGTTTTACAAAACTTAAATTTGATTATTCAGAATTTTCAGTTTTTTCTTAAATTCCAAGTCATATTTATTTTAAAGCAAATAGCCCTTCAACATTTCCATTTGTATAGTTTAAAATAATATATAAGTACTGGAAATTAAATATATTTTAAAATCTGATTTTTTTGTTAATATATATTTTTATTTCACAAAAATATTTCATCCTAAAAAATCTATGCTTGTATTTATGATTTATAAATGGATTTATTATAAAAATTCAACTTGAAATATGTAGTGCTCTTTGTTACAAAAACTTGAAAAAACTTTATGCTTGCAACTTTCAGACAACTATTCTGGCAAGAGACTAGTAAGAGTAGAGTGGGTTTTAAGAAATCGCACAAGTATTTGCTCAAAAGAGTTTTTGAAAACTTTTACGTTACACATTATTATTACTACTATTATTACTACTACATAATTGTTATGCTTTTAAATTCACACTTATCTTATTTCCTCAGGAGCATACTAAAAATGGTCAAGTTGGTTATAATTTATTCATTCTACTTCAAATTGTTGCATTGCATCAAATAAATATTTAAATTAATAAGTGAAATTTTTTGTTAATTTCAGTTATAAGAGATGGTAAATATAATAAAGCGTATTTTCTCAAAATGTTGGATGCCCCATAGTAAATATAATAAAGCGTCTTTTTTCAAAATGTTGAATGCCCCCATATCTACTCAAGAATACTTGTTGAGTAATATAATATACTGGTTTCAAGCATTCTTTGAAGTTTTGGGTGGTAAGTAAGTTCAAGGGACTGATCAGGCATTAATTTTGTGTGGAAATTGACAAATAAGATGAAAATCTAAAACAATTTTTACTCCTTCACACTTTAAATATTTTTAGTAAAGACAAGTTTAAAAAAGGAATGTAATGGTTAAGTTTAGGAGGGTTGACCAGCATACCTACTTTAGTAATACTGGAGTAGAAATGGTTTAAATATAACTCTAAAAAAAACCACAAATGCATATTTATAGAAACTCTTACACTCTCATAGACAGATTATTCAGGTTAAGAGAGGTTGATGCTCTTGGTTGGACTTAAAGGTTGACTGTCAACAGTTAATTGTGTTTCAGTTATAATTTCACTGTATATGTGTGTTTGTTTTTGTAGGTTTTTTTTTCCTTTCTAAACAATTTCTACTCCATTATTACTAGGGTAAGTGTGCTGGTTATCCCTCCCAATTTTAATCAAGATTCGCCCTGTTCCAAAAAGGAATATAAAAAATTCCTAGAAAATCTAAACAAAATTATTGCATAGAAAAAACCTGACATTTCTAATTTGAATAAGTTTAAAGGCCCTTAAGCTGGACACACAGAAATGATACTTACATTAGTACCTTAAGGCTAAAAATTGACTTTTTTATTCACTTATTAAGTAGCGCTTTAATTCAAATATGCTTTAGCCCATTAAAACCACAGTACAAGTTGGTGAACTTTGCTCTAATTACTATTATATATATTCTACAGCTGACTATAGAGCCAGAAGAACTAGTGCCACAACTTCCAAACCCTCGGGACTTGCAGCCATACCCCACGGTGATGTCTCTAGTGTATGAGGGCCACACAGATATTGTGCGCAGCATCAGCATTGAACCTAAAGGACAATATATTGTGTCTGGTTCAGATGATCTCACAATCAAAGGTGTGTGTAACAAAGTGTCATTTAGGACATACTTTGTATTAGAGTTGTGTCAATTCCACTATTTTACTGATCTGAATCTCCTATTTACCTTCAAATTCGAATCTGAATCTTTGAATAAAAAAACATGAAAATGAGAGGAAATATAAATATTATAAAATAATAGGAAACAATAGAAAATAAAAAAAGTAATTAAATATTAATATTCTTTCTTATATTCTCTTCATTATTACATTCAGTTAAATGTTAAATTACTGGTCTGGAACCTGGTTGTTAAGTTTATCCTATAATTGTATCATCACTTCCCCTTTGAACTAATATGTAGAGGAGTTAACGATAACTATTACAAAGTAAATGTATAACAAAGTAGAGACTGGGAAATATTTCATAAGAGTAAGAGAAATAAATAGGTAACAATAACAAATTTATTATAAAAAAACATAAAAAGATGATACAGGGTTACAATTGATAGCAGGAAAACATTTAGTTATAAACTGACAAATATGATAGGATTTAACAACTCCAAAAATATAGGAACTTCCCATAGCATAGGAGTATATGTGTCCAAGACGACACGGACCAGTCAAATGGAAGTTAAGTTGACACAGAATATTGGATTCCAAAACAGCTGGGCTAGCACCAGACTACCACCAAAAGGGTCTAAACAAAAACATGGAAAATTAATTACTTATAAAAATATAACTGCAACTCCTATAGTTTTAGAGTTACTAAGCAAAATGTCGGCCAAGCTAACTAGCTAGATTCGAAATTAAGAAAGGTCTCATAGACACAATAAATAATTAATGATAAGATGGCTAATAAATAAGGTGTCAACACAAAATTGTACTATGGCCGGTCCTTTTAGTTCACCTGGGTATTATTTTAGTCCACCCTTTAGGTCACTTTGGTACAGTTTTAGTCCAGCCTGGTAGACTTTTAGTTCATTACCAGTTATATAGGGTGTTTCAATTAGCTTTATATCAAGTTATCTCTACCTAAAACAATTTAAATTTCTTGATTAGAGTGAACTTTGGACCATACTAATAACTTCCTCATAAATATTCATCTCAATTCCTCAAGATCGATTTGATACCATTTGAGGTCTAATAAATAGTGGGCCATTGATTAAATCAAACACTCTTTGAAACTTCTCATATATCTTTGTCATTGTGTTGCAGTTTGGGAAGTGTCAACAGCACGTTGCGTGCGCACTATTCCTGTAGGAGGTGTGGTGCGGTGCGTGAGTTGGTGCCCCAACCAGGCTCTGTGTCTCATTGCGGTGGCTGCAGATAGAAAAGTGCTCCTCATCAATCCTGGGGTTGGTGATCATCTAACTGTCTCCAAGACTGACACATTGCTCAAGGAGGCCCCCCCACAAGACTTCACTGGTCAGTTGCAATTGGCATTGTCTACTATTTTAGTGGTGATCATCATCATTTTTTCCAACCTGTAGCCAACTCAGTTTACTTAAATGCCTCTATCTTCTTCATTCTTCTCGCCATCCTTCCTCCCTTATCCACAGCCATTCTCCTCCTCTAACTCACACAATTGCTCCTCTTTTTTTTACCTGCTCCTCCCATCTCTGTCTTGGTCTCACTTGCAATCTTTATATACTTCAACTCCATCATTCTTGATATTTTGTCCTTTTCCCTTCCCATTGCATGATTATATCATCTCACCCTTGCTTCTATTATCCTATATATTATTGTTTTCAACATCCCCTTTTATCAACTAATACAAATCCTACAGCGATGAATAAGGTATAAGCGGATAGGGTTTTTTTACTGACTTCTTACGTTAAAACACATTGTTTGTTTAAAATTTAAGTTAAAAGAAAAATATATTTTTTAATATCTATGGTTTTTGTTATATTTTAAATATTTGTGATCTTAAAAATGTACTTTTTTAACAAGCTATATCCCAACCCAACAAAACCTAACCTTTAATTCATTTATAAATTTGTTAAGCCGGCTAATATTAACATCAGCTTGTCAAAGACATATTTAAAAACTGGTTTTATTATATTTGGAAGAAAGTACAAGAAAGGTGGATAGAAAGAAACACATAACAATATGGTTTTTACAACAAAAAGAACACTTTACATTGATATCACTTGACAAAAAGGTAATGGCCGCCTCTTAAAGAAAATCGATTGTTACTGCCTTATCCCCCAACCTAGGTTTCACTCTATTGAAATTCATCAGGAGGGAGAGTGAAACGCTCAACACAACTTCCATTGGAACAAATTTAAAGTTATAATAAGATTTTATTGACCATTCTAATTCCAAAACTGTCAGTCAAAAAATCACCATTCGCGCACCTTTAATAATATTAATTTTGTGTACAAGCTACATTTGATTTAAACATATATTTATATTATTTTTTGCTTAGTAAATGTTTGTACTTTGCAAATGTTTCAGTCGCTGCGAGGGTAAAGGCAGCTGTTCAGTGGGAGGAGGAAATAAGTGAGGATCTCTGGGATTCTGGAATTCGCATAATCATCAACCATTTTAAGGAAGTCAGACAGGTGATAAATAGTTTTTTGTGAACTTGAAAAGGGCTTACCAACCATAATTACATTATTTACATCTATAATTTCCAAATTAGTATTATTTGCTGCCTTGTGAGGTTCATTCTAAACAAATTCCATATGACGTCTTCAGCTGGCTTTCAAATTCATTCATTCACTTATTATTTAAAATGTTAACATTGATAGCTGCCAAAAAAATTAATATATTTTCTTAAGGTAGGGGTGCACAAAGTCCACTTTTTCAATTTGAAGCGAACTTAAATCGAATACATAAAATATTCTCGAAGCCGAATCAAAGTTCAAACTGTTTTTATTAGGTTTTATTTCATTTACTAAAATTAAGTGGAAAGTGTTTTATTGTACAATTATTTTAATATTTTATTTCAATCTGATAAATCAAGGTACTATCACAACATGAAATTTGTTTACTTTAGATTTTTTCTATATGAATATTTAATTTGGCAATATTTTAATTGGTATAGCTTCGAAGCTGGAATTTTTTTTAACCTAAGTTGAAGCCTATTTTGAAGTCAAGTCATAGTTTAAAATTTTTGCACACCCCTACTTGAAAAGGCCTTTCCTATTAAAATTGGACTATACATCTGTTTTGGTGCGCACTCCATTCAGTTCACATGGAGAAAAGATAAATAGCTCTAGTTGCGGCTCTCACCATTACTAACAATGAAATTTGCACATAGCTATGTATTTTATAGTGTTTTTAGTTGTGGACTTTGAGGTTTACAATTTTATGGCGTGTAGGGGCCCTTAATTTTAGGGATGAACGGGAATGACTCTTTTCTATTTCGGGATGAGAAATGAGTCAAAATATCAAGATTCAGGACGAGAACGAGAAATTTTAAAACTACTCTTTAGAATAGTCTTAGATTAAAAAAAAATATTGATTTCCAAATTAATATAGTACGGCGTGTTAAAGCTATAATATTTTTAAACCCGGCTCAATGACTGCACGGTCTATGGCATCACTCTCGCAATAGACTAGACTGCCGGTGGCGATTATATTTAGTTTGATCTTAGCTGGGTGTACTAAGGGTGGTTTCTCCTAAATGGTTTCCCACTTTATCTATTCAAATGCAGGTAAACCTCTAAATTCAATCTTCCTCATTCCTAACATACCATAGTAATTAGTACATAGGCTTATAATCGGAATGAGTAATAAGACATAGTGCTAAAAAAAACATTGCTAAAGGTAATACAAAATGACATAGGAAAATAAATAGAAGTGTGCACGAATAGCATTTTTTTTTATCAAATCAAACAACACAATTTTGAATCACTATCTAATAATACAATTAATAAAATACCTGATTTTATTACATTTTTTATAGAAATTATTTTTATTGTTTAATTTCTTTCAAAAATGGTGTTTTATATTTAATTATTTGCTTAATGCAAAAAATATTACAGAACATAATGTTTGGCACCTTTTCAATATGTCCCGAATATGAAACTGCAAAATATTATTGAGGTTTAAAACTTATTAAAAGTCACTTTTCTTAAATGTTCTTTCAAGGTTTGACACCCCTTAAAGGTGATAGTTTAGCACCCCTTATACTCTATTCCCTGTTGGCTTGCAAACAACAGCTACTCTGACCTTGGCAAGCTACTTCTTTACCCCCCTCTTCCCTTTTCCTCTCACTTCCACACACCAAAAGATAGTAGAATATTAATCTTCCAAGCTCTTTCACTTGCTGAACCCAACAAATAACTGTTGGTAGACAGAGCACATTAAGAAACGCGCCTCCAAACTTGTTTGTCCCTCCACAAGTGGTAAATTAACCCCATCCCAGCCACCAAGTTTGCTAAATAACAAAGAAGTGCATAAAAAGGTAACATTTTACATCTTTATTTAATATTAATACAATTGGGCAAGCTGTTTTTTCTTACAGATTTTATCCATTTTTGCTCATTTTAGAAGTATAACACAGCTCACAGGATATTTGGTTATTTTCATGGATTTTTAGGCTATTTTTTTAGGTTATTGTTAAAAATAGCTACCTAGCTGTAGCCCAATACAATACTCAAATGTCCAAAGTATCCACTGGTATTGCATTAATCGTCAATTGATACAATACGCTAAAAAATCTCAATACCACTCCTTAGTATCCAACACGGTTAACTCCACAAATAGATTGGGGATAGTCATATGCTTATGAGCATAATCAAATTGAATGTTATTTCATTGTGCTGTTTCTGATTACTTTTCCAATTACTTCACTATAATATTAAAAATTCAGCCATTCACAATAATTAATATTAGTGATGGGCCGAATCCACTATTTCTCAAATCCGAAACTACATTTTATTTTTGAATCTCGAATCCGAATCCTAGAAAATTGTTAGAAATTATAATGATTTACAAATAGGCCTAAACTGTAAATTAAGATTTATTTAAAATCATGCTTTCAATTTTAATCATCCCCAACCACCTCTCGCAAAAATACTTGTTAAAATCCAGCCAAATTAAACAATCTAGACTCATATTCTTGTTTAAAAATCAAATCAATCAAAATTTGAGTGTCTTTTAGTTATTTTAAAAGTGTTGTTAAAATGAGTTTGTAGCATTTGCTACAAGTATAAACATTTAAGTCGTAAAACAGAGACTTACCCTATTGCACGGATGTCAACCCCAGTTGAGCCAGCTACAGACACTACACTCCCAGCCACAAATAACGCACCCGGTCTCAACAACATGCCATGATAGACTGAGCCAGCACCGCCCCAATGTCTATGCGCAAAAAAAAAACCGGGCCAAAGAACTTCAGAAGAAAAGAAGAGACTCTTCACCCCAGTGTCCAGGCTGTTCCCAAGTTGTCTAGAATCGTATGGAAGATTTTATCGCGTGTGGATTCCTCCCCTTTATTTATTCTCTTTGGATTACTACCCATCCCCATGTGGTCCCTTTGTTCTGTGTTCCGTGAGTTGTGCTGAATGATATATAAGATTGGTTTTTAAATTGATAGAGCACTCTTGGACATGCTTCGGTAATAATTGGACAAGGCTGAGGCTTCGGTTATTATTTATAAAATGTAAGCAAAATTCTCTTTTGGCGGCGTATTTATTTACTTTCTGTCTTCTAAATTCTCTTACTGCATAATATTAATAATTTCTTTTCTTTTATTGAAATGATTGGACTCTGGTCACACATGATTAAGCAGAGACTTTAGGTAGTTTAAATATAGGAATATTAAATGTTTTGGCATATTTATTATTTATTTATCTCAAACCTTTTGAGTAATGGTCAAATTTGGTTTTCTTGGTTAAATATTAGATCTTGGAAATGTTTATTAACTTAAATTAATCTTGTTGTTAACCTTGAGTTCTAAGTAGTAAGGTTATAGTTATGAGGTTGGGCGCTAATTGTAGGACAGCGCTAGTGATGAGATGGCTGGAAAACTTTATAGTAATTTTGATTATTGAACGCAATTCTTTTACCAGGACTAGCGAATATATTGTTGGTTAATTTTAGGATCGATATTAAAATTTATTGATATTATATAATTTTTTATATATAATAAGCCAGTGTAGTACTTTTCATTTGTATCACTACGAAAATTTTTTTGGAAGTTACGGGCAATACTTAAGTCAAATTATTGTTAGTATTGGAAAATGAGGATTCCTGAGGCATTTTAAAATGAAGGTTTTGTATTTACAGTCTTTGGAGACTGATTGGAATAAACAATGACTTTCGCATATGCTATTGTTTGTTAACCAAGATCAAGAATTTAATTGTTAATATATTGTTGCTTTCTGCTAAACTATTGTGTCATGATGAGCACGATTTTTGTACATTATCAATTCAAATAGGACTTGTTCCTTATTTGACATGCTGCAAATATTTAATTTATTCCTTTAATAACTGATCAATTTTGTTGACCTCTCGATTTATGCTACTTTCCTATTTTTATATATCCTTAGGTCTTATAACTTCCCACCTTTTAAGAGTTTTTTGTTTTTGGTATGCGGTTCAGATGTACATTTAACCATTGTTGAGGCTGACCATCGGGTATAGTCCGCAACCGGATTGGGTTGCGTGTTCTGGGTACAGTTGTACTCAGATTTTCAATATTTTTTATAACTCACACAACTCACTCCTATTGCCGTTTTTATTAGTTTTTCTTTTTGTACCCTACTTGTTAGATTTTGGGTTAGGAATAGGGTCAAGTTAAGTTTCTTAAAAAACATGTGAAATAAACAGATCATTAAAGGATTATAATTTATTTTAATTAGAAAGCCAAAATAAAAGTACAAACAGATATTTTTAATAAAGCCTAAAACGACATGCTTAACAATTAAACATACATTGGAAATGCTGAACACAATAATGCCTAAGTATGTTTTATTATTATTTTCTTATATATCCATTATCTATCATTACGTAGAAAACAAGAAATATATTTGATTCTTGCCATATATTGATTTTTGAGAATACATTCTATATAAAACATGAACATATTTTTAACTCCAATATGCTCATTCCCATTTATTAGGCAGGACTACGTTTTTTATATTTTTACTATTACTTAAATAACATATTTAAAAAATTCTTAGTTAAACTCAATTTAAAAACAAATTATGAATTAGTAAGTCGTTATTTGATTCCTAAAATTCGAGAGGACTTAAGTGATCAAATTACCTCAATCAATTTTAAACAAACAATCAATATATAATATGTAGGCCGGAAGGTACAAATAAACACTTTTATTGATGTCTGATTGTTGACATTATTTATTTTTCATGAAACCCAACAAAATATCTAACTTAAGGATTGTATGCAATGAATTGGTTTTTTTTTCACAGTTGTAGGTAATTAAAACCATTTGGGTAGTAAGAGTTAACAATATCTTTATTTTAATCGTAACTCTTGTGAGTAAACATAATGTACGTCATGGCGGCTAACTTTGTATCGTGTGTAATGGTGGATGAACTTGTGTAATATGTTCTTATTTCTGTTTTAAAAAAAAGCTGTAATTTGCTTTAATTATTTCGAGTTTATTTGTTATTCTAGTTTTTATTTTCAGTTTTTGAAGAGTTTTAATTTGTTCATTAAAATATTTACAAGATTGTTCGTGAGGTGAAAGTTTTAGAAATGAACATGTGCTGAAACGGTCAAGTCCAAGTTTCCCATAGAGTTCGGAGGTTAGGATATAAGGCACGTAAGACTTTCCACACCTAACAATTTTTTTTAATAATTATTTTATTCAAGATAATCTTTTTTGTCCAACAAAATAACAATTACGGATAAAGTTGTGCTTTTCAAGTAGGCCTAATTAAGTAATTTTTGAATTCAAAATATTATGCTTTAGTTATGAGGTGAAAGATTCGACCATCAAATCCAGTAAAACACTGAATCCTATATCTCGAATACTTGTCAGGATTCAGGGGATTTGAGGATTTGAAGATTTGAGTGGCCTATCTTTAATTAAAATAGATTTAAAAACAAATAATGAACTATCAAATTGTTATGTAATTAATTCTTACTTTACTTACATAGCTAGTGCTTGTCAAATAAGATGTGAGGAGAAAACTCATAAGCTACAAACTCCACCCATTATCTCAACACACAAACTCACTAAAAACATTATTTGCTAACTATTAAAAGTTTGAACGAAAGGTCAGGGCGGGGGTTCTGAAACCCCCAAGAATTTGTCAGCGGACTCCCCCAGAAAAATAAACTTTCTACGCCCTTGCTTTTGACCTACTTCACGCTCTAAATTGACTAAGGCTGTAAGCTATGATACATTTTTGGCTTACAGCTAAACCCAACAATCTTATTTTATGAACATTAAGTAAAACTAAATGCTATGTTGTTTTTCCCAGGTGACATGGCATGGCCGTGGAGATTATTTTTCTACAGTAATGCCTGAAGGGTTGAATCGCTCTGTACTAATCCACCAGTTGTCCAAGAGACGATCACAGATACCGTTCAACAAGTCTAAAGGTTTGGTGCAGTGTGTGCTGTTCCATCCTATACGGCCTATTTTTTTTGTAGCCGTAAGTATGGATTATCTTGTTAGTGGGTTTTGTTAGACATCTGCAAAGTCGGTTTTTTGAATTTTAATCTAATCTAAAATCCAAGCAAATATTATTTGCGAATTTCAAAAAAATAATTTTCAAATTGAATCATATCCTAGTTAAATATGATAAGTTATGATGTTTAAAAAAAAAGTAACACATTAAAAAAACATTCTATTAGTTTTAGAACCTAGTCTTATAAATCCTTCACCTTTTCAAAGTTGGTAATTATAATTAATTGTAATTATAAACTATTTTAATACTTATCTTCAGTCCTCAAATCAAACACATTTGTTATGCATTATCAAAAGTTGCTATTATAGGATTTGTTAAGGTTTTATAAAGGTTGTTTTTGGTAATAAAAAAAAAGTGCATCCCATTTTCTATCCAATTTGGTAATACTGTTATTAATAGGCATTTAAAGGTAAGAATTCACAAAATAGTCATTAAACATATATTGAAATATTTTAGCCAAATTGTGGCATTTTTCAATGGCTATTGCCTTATCTCTCTTTTTTTTTTATTCAAGTTATTGGAACGAATAGTATAAAATTCGAATCGATATTGATATTATCAAAGCTTCACAGACCTCTAGGTTTTATTGTACAATGGCTAGAGACTCAAATTTATGGTAAATAAAATGATTGGATTTTGCTTCGGCATAAAAATTTGTTAAATAAAATACTTTTCACAACTAAAAATGGTAAAAAAAAATCCCAAACCTGCTCTGGTAAGATAAATTATAGCGAAATTTCTCATTCTTTGATTTTATATTATATTTAATAAATAAAATGACAATTGTAGAGGAGTTAAGCACAATTAAAAGTAAAAACACTAACATATTTACTCAAAAATGTCAACATTTAAATGCTCTTAATGCATCTTCCTCAGGAAGTAGTTGTATTAGCAAAATGCAATAAGAGCATCAAAATATTGAAGTGTGTAAATATGTATTAGTGCTTTTACTTTTATTTGTGCTTTGTTTTATACAAATCTATTGTTTTATTTATTACATATATTACACAGGTTTCCACTTGTCCTATATGTCCTATATTTTCAGCATGTGTCCTGTATTGTCCTGTATTTCCATTGCTTTTTTTTAAAATAGATTTCTTGGTCATTATCTTTACATACACTAACATATTTTGTGAACAACCACATTTTTATGATTTTACGCTCATTTGGGTTTTTAAGTTGTTTTGCATTGTTGGTTATTTAATATAGAAAATATTTCGGAGTGGATTAAACAAAAAAATATAAAACAAGATTTTTTTTTATTTGAGGTGTTTAACATGCACTTTCTGAACCTAATGATTATATCAGCACACAAAAATGTCTATGAGCAAGAACAAAAGGACCAACCAATTCTGGCTGGAAAGGTATTTTCACATACCTCCCAGGAATCTTTTACCGCCACAATGAACAAGGGACTGATGGCTGGCTTAAAATATTAGTGTCTTTTTTTTTCTGGGTTCACCTCTGACAAGACATCTTGTGAATGTGGGGAATGCCAGGCCTCCACCGTGGTTTGGATTCCACGTTAAACTGTAGGTCCTCCATTGCATCTCACAATCACCCTACCATTACACATTAGCGTAAGTGCGTATAACCCGAACGGGTAGTAAGACGTGTTAATAATAGTAATAATAATTTTTTTCTGGAGCAAACAATTAAAAATAATACACAGCTCATTAAAAGATGACACATGAATATAATTAGAAAAAACTTTACATCCTCTTCTCTAATTGCACTAAATAGTGTGTCAAAACAGCCATTAAGATACTTAAAATTGTTATTGGATGCACCCACAATTTTTTCTTTTGTTTTTCTCTTTTTAATTTAAACTGCAGGAATTAAAACATAAACCTATTCTAGTTTGTGCATTGCAGAATATCTAAAATCAGTCGTTTTTCTTAAAAGGTCAATTCAGTGGATCTAGTGAGCTTCATCACGGCTCAAAATGTCAGGAAGGAGGCTTGTTGAAAGTGGCCTATACATTTTTCAAATATGTCCTATATTTTTGTATCCTAAGGGTGGGAACTCTGATTATATTTTGCTTAATGTACTTTATTTCATAGATACCATTCTTTAGTTAAAAATATTTTCCTTTGCTCACAAAATCATATATTAGCCATATATTAGCCAAATCAAACACTTATATAACTTTTTTACCTATGTTTTTTTTAGGAAAATATATTTTCTAGAAGTAATTAAGTTTGGTCATAGCATTATTAAGAAAATATTTTACTAGTGCAGTTGGTGCTATTTTTCTGGCAATTTCAGGGGGGAAAAAAAACAGCGATGTCTGCTACAATCATCATCAACTGTTCCCATCCTTTGGCCGGGTCACTTTAGTAAAATACCTCCATCTTCTTCTATCCTACTCCATTTATCCTACTCAAACAATATATGTCTGCTACCAAATAAAAATATGTAGAGTTTTAGTAAAATAAACTCTCATTAAAATCCACATGATTGACCAATATTTGTATATAATAAAACAAGCAAAAACTGATTCACACTTATTTTGACTATAATATTTTGTTTTTAATAACTACACTTATAAATTATTGACTAACATTATTGAAATTGTTCAAGTTAAAGTCATGCGATAATATTCTTTTTAAATAATTATACTTTGCAATTGCTTTATAACTGACATCAGTCTCCCCTTCTTTATTATGTTAACTCAAGCTACTTTAGGACATGCACATGCTTGAGTATCTTTCGTAGAAATTTTTTCTCGAATACTAGAAGTGTACCGTTCAGTAAACCCTATACCGATTGTTTAAAATAATTGTTCATTCTACGATTATTTATTAATAACTATTTGGAAATATGCTCTTGAGAATAATAGCAGTAAATATAACTAATACAAAAATATTGTAAGAGTATTTTTTTGCAATTTTAATTACTAAACTCCTCTAGAAAATTTGTATTTAAATTTTACTTCACGAAACAACGATTAATCAACATAATCACCGATTGTGATTAATTGCTGATGCATTAATAATCACCCGATAACAATTCATCGCTATCTGCATCAGTACACCCCTATCGAATACTAACTTTTGCCTCCCCCCAATACCCCTTTCCTCCAAAATTTCCTAAACCCCAGACAAAAAAAAATGGGAGGCCGGGGTGGGGGGCACATATTATAATTGTGCCTGGGGGCCCAAATATTCTAAATCCGCCACTGAGAACTAGTATTATTATCATTCTCATCACCACATCTTACTAACCGTTTAGGTTAAGTGCAAACAAGTAGTCAATTTTGCAAATAGATTGTTTTATTTTGCATGTGTAAAATACATTTTAAAATGTTACAATGAACTTTAGAAGTATTTTAGTATTAATTTTAATGTGCTAAATAAAAGTTGTAAAAACATGAATTGTGATATTTTGATCTGTGTAACAATGGCTGTTAATGTGTGTGTGTGTGTGTGCGTGCGTGCGTGCGCGTGCACATTATTGTTAAAACATTAAAATCAACCTAATTCCAGTTTCTGTTTCATGTTCATTTTACTTCCCACAGACTCAGAGGAATGTGCGAGTTTATGACCTTGTCAAACAGGAACTTATCAAGAAACTGCTGTCAAACGCTAAGTGGATCTCTTCTATGGCTATACACCATGGTAAGTATAGTACTTTATATTATATTATTATATTAATATGTTGCATACTTACTCATATCATGCATATATGACATACAAGCGAGTATTGGAAACACATTAACTCTAAAGTATCTAAATAAAATACAAGTGCTGGGTTTTTTTTTCTCCCAAAATGTTGTCATTTTCATAGTAGTATAATTTTCAAATTTATTAAAACTTGAAAATACAGACAGTCTTAGTTTTTTACCCGTCTCACTTCAATGGCAGAAATTCATTAAATGCACTCAATGTGATTTTAACTAATATCAAACTAGACAATTTAGTTAAAAACTTTTTCTAATAAATTCTTACAATACACCAAGTAAACAAATACCAAGGAACTTATTTTTAATGAAAATTTTTGTGTAATTAAAAAGATATTGATATTTCAAATGTAAAAATATTTGGAATTGAAATGTGAACCATTTTGTGATTTTAGGTGGAGACAATATTCTGGTGGGGACTTATGATCGTAAGATGCTCTGGTTTGACCTCGACCTTTCAACCAAACCTTATCAAACTCTTCGTCTCCATGGCACTGCAGTTAGAGCTGTGGCGTATCACAAGCGTTATCCTTTATTTGCATCTGGTTCGGATGACCGCAGTGTTATTGTCTGTCACGGCATGGTATACAAGTAAGTGGACAAACTCAATTTTAAAATTAAAAAGTATTGATACTTAACAAAAATCATATATAGAATAACTCTCTTCATTACTTGTTTTTTTAGAATGATTCAAAGAACATTTTNTTTTTTTTTTGAAGCCAAGTCTAATCAAAATGATTAAATAGTCTCTAAGACAAAGTAAAGTTCAAAGATTTTGGTTATAATTTTAAATGCCAAATAACATTTACAAAATGTTTTATTGCTAAATTAAGTAATTAGCTAGTTGGGCTGCTTCAAACTAACATTAGATAATTCAATTTGTACTTCTTTTCAATTGTAAATAAGAATAGAAAAAAAGTTTCTTTGGTTAATAATTTGAAAATCATATTAAACTATTTTGAAAATTAGGCCTATACTTATTTTAATTATAATTTTGAGCTGTGACAGAGGGAGTTAAAAATATATAAAACAATCTTTTCAAATAAAAAATGGCTTGTGCAATTATTTAGTTTATGAATTATATTTTTTTGCATTTTATTTTATAAATACTTCTTGATAAGGAAAACCCCTTTTCCTTTATGAGGCAATTGCATTATATTTGGAAGAAGATACAAGAAAGGTGAATAGAAACATATAAAAGGGATGAACATAATATGGCTTGTACCATAAAAAAGATTGGGCGGTGACCGATGATTTTCTTTAAGAGGCAACCATTACCAGCAATGAAAAGTCTGAACTGTATTCTTCTTTTAATTGTACAAGCCATATTTTGTTGGTTCCTTTTAAATGTTTCTATCCACCTCTCCTATACCTTCTTCCAAATATAATGCAATTTTATAAGTACTGTAACTTTTATTTTGTTATAAATTATGTTTTAATATATTTTTCCATTTGAGAATTTTAGTATGGTAGTATAAGTATCAACAATGATATTAAAAGAAGAGCCAGAACCTAAAAAACAAAGTATTTTTCCTGTACCAAAATTTTAAAAGTTAATGTTCATTGGCTGAACCAGAACCGATAAATAATTTGATTTGCCTCCCTAATTTAAATACTTGGTCTCATATATATATATATATTCTCTCTAAGATCTGAATCGTGATTAATATTTCTGGTAAGTAAATAAGATGTAATTATTTTTTAAATTTTTTTTTACTCATTAGTGATCTGCTTCAAAACCCTCTGATTGTACCATTGAAGCGACTTAATTACCACAAGCCTATGAATGACTTTGGTGTGTTGGACCTCCTGTTTCACCCAACACAGCCATGGGTGTTCTCGAGTGGAGGTGACTGCACCATACGACTCTACACATGAACACTTGTATTACTGCTTTATCAAGCACAAGGTGATGTATGTATTTGAAGTATTGTGATGTACATAACAATACATTATTAAAAGAAAATTTGATAATAAATGTGTGTATTTAATATTTTTTTCTAGTCAACAACCATTTATAATTTTCCGGCCAAATTACTAAATTAAATGATACCAAGTGACAATGTAAAATACCCAGTTTTGAATATTTTGTTATATTTGGCAGAAAGTACAGGAAAGATGGATGGAAACTTATAAAAGAAAACAAACAATACGGCTTATACGTTAAAAAAATAACACAGTTCTGACTTTAGATTCCTGACATTGGACAAAGAAGTAATGACTGCCCATTGAAGAAAATTGATCATTACCGCCCAATCCGTCTGATACGGGTTTGTGAAGCTTTGATTATGTCGATATTGGTTCAAAATTGATAGGGCTTTAGGTCATTGCAAATTCCACACTGTGCCTTATATATGTTAATATATTTTAAATTACAACTCTTGTGAGATAGAGTAACTCTGCTTATTAATTATTATCACATTAACCGGAAAATAGGCCGCACTTTTCCCCCAAAAACAGCCTTTATGAAACCTCAGTGGGGCCCACAACAGATGGTAACCTTTACCGCCTAAGACAAGGTGAACTATGGTTGCATGAACACGTTGAATAACTTATATACCTAATACCTTGCAGGATTTTGATCCAAACCTAATCTAATGTTTTTTTTTTAGAGATGGGCCACTCAAATCTTCGAATCTTTCACCTCATAAACAAAGCATAATATTTTGAATTCAAAAAATACTTAGTTAGTTTGGCCTACTTTAAAAGAACAACTTAATCCGTAAAATTTATTTTGTTGGAGAAAAGAGATAAACATGAATAAAATATTCTTTAAAAAATAAAAATAATCGTTAGGTGTGGAAAATCTTACGTGCCTAGTACCCCAACCTCCCACATGTATGTGAAACTTGGACTTGACCGTTTCGGCACATGCTCACTTCTAAAACTTTCACCTCACGAACACCCTTGTAAATATTTTAATGAACCCATTAAAACTCTTCAAAAACTGAAAATTAAAACTAGAACTACAAATAAACTTGAAATAAAACAAATAACGGCTTTAATTTTAACAGAAATAAGAACACATTACGCATGATACAAAGTCAGCGGCCATTACACACGATACAAAGTCGACCGCCATGACGTATATTATGTTTACTTGCCAGAGTGATGATTAAAATAAAGATACTGTTAATTCTTACTATACAACTGGTTTTAGTTATCTACACCTATGCAAAGAACCCCAATTTATTGCATAGGATCCTTAAGTTAGACTTTTGTTGGGTTTCATGAAAAATAAATACTGTCAACAGTCAGACAGCAATAAAATTGTTTGTTTATCTCTACCGGCCTACGCATTGTATATCGATCGTTTGTTTGGAATCGATTCAGGTAATCTGATCACTTTGTAAGCGATCTCGAGTTTTAAGAATCAAATAACGACTTGCTAATCAATTATTTGGTTTTAAATTGATTTTAACTTAAGAGTTTATAATTTTTTAAATATGTTATTGAAGTAATTGTAGAAATATTCATACGTAGTCCTGCCTTATAAAATGGGAATGAACCTATTGTAGTCGAAAATATGTTTGTGTTTTAAATAGAATGTATTCTCAGAAATCGATATATCGCAAATATCAAACATATTTGTTTTCTATGCGAAAATAGATAATGTCTATAAAAGATAATAATAATGAAACATACTTGGACATGATTGCGTTCACAATTTCCAATTTATGTTTAATTGTTAAAGCATGTTGTTTTAGTCTTTATTAAAAATATCTGTTTGTATATATTTTTTTGCTATCTTAATACAATATAAAATCCTTTAAGGATGATTTTTTTTTAAAGTTGATCAAAGGATAACTAGGCCTAATATGTTTATTTTACGTTTTTTATAAACTTAACTCATTCTAACAACACTTTTAAAAATAACTAAAAGACACTCAAATTTTGATTGATTTTATTTTTAAACAATAATATGAGTCTAGATTGTTTAATTTGGCTGGATTTTAACCTTTATTTTGCGAGGGGTGGTTGGGGTTGATTGAAATTGAAAGCATGATTAAAATAAATCTTAATGTACAGTTTAGGCCTATATTGTGTAATGTAGGTCTATTTCTAAATCATTAAAATTTATAACTATTTGCTAGGATTCGTATTCGAGATTCAAAAATAAAATGTAGATTCGGATTAGAGAAATAGTTGATTCGGCCCATCTCTAGTTTGTTTATAATGTAAAACTATTTTTATTTCAAATCATAAGTTTAACTTATTTAAGTAGAATACTAATCGATTTGATAATTATAATAATAATAATAATAATAACAATTAGCACCGCATCTTACTACCCATTCGGGTTATACGCTTTTAAGTACTAATTACTATAATGGATTAGGAATTGGGAAGGTTGAATTAGAGGAAGTAAACCCGAATTTGCGTGGAGGAAGTGGGGAAAACCATTAAGGAAAAACCACCCTCAGTTCGCCCGACCGAGATTCGAACCTCGATCTCCCCGTCCTCAGCGGTTGAGCTCAACACGATAAGTGCGTTAGCCAACTACGCCACCGAGGCGGGTGATTTGATAATTAGTCAAAATTTTCAATTGTTTGTTCAATTCAAGATTTGATTCAAACTCAAAAAACCTGCTTTGCTTGTATCTTCCATCTGATTTAAGTTTCATTCTATTGAAACGTTTAACACAACTTCTTAAAAGAGGAGACCACAGAACTCAAAACGGAGGAATGCCCATACTTTAATCGACTGTGATTTGAGAGCTATCTAAAATCAAGATATTAAGATTGATTCTCTTTGTATCCAAAAGAAATAACCTGATAGGTAGCAATAATTTTATACACACAATTACAATATCATACAGAGTTTATTCAAGATAAATGGGACAGTGAATATCTCCTTGGCGCAAAGGATATTTACAACCAAAATCTCAAAAATATGCTAGTCTCAGTGTAAGGCTGTGGCATAAAAATTGTATGAATATAGCAACATCAAACATAAATTGCATTTAGCGCAAGAATTAACTAAACTAATTGGATTTAACATGGCATGATGCCCCCTTAAAGACCTAAACAAGAAATGCAAACAAATCAAAGTTGGCCCCACTGTCTCAACTATCATTGCATGAAGCGCAAGTGAAGCCTAAATTGATATTAACAATGGTGAAGCGCAAACAAAATTATTTAAGAGAAGGATGGCTCCTTGACCTAAAACTAGCCCATAAAAGGTAATAAATTCTCTAACCGTGAGACAAGGACCATTGGGAAGAAGGCAAAACAGAAGTTCGAGAAGGAGCTGAGAACAAATCACATGATGTAGAACCGAGCTCTCGTGGATCCACGGCCCTACTTGTTTCATTTATTCTATTATCCACAACCACATCAGGTTGCTCATGATGTTTGTCCAAACAATTACGCCGCGGCCAACTTTGAGAGATTTTCCATGGCCCGTAATCCAGGCGCATGACACTGCCCGTCAAA
Source organism: Timema shepardi (assembly GCA_902151425.1). Lineage (NCBI taxonomy): Eukaryota > Metazoa > Arthropoda > Insecta > Phasmatodea > Timematidae > Timema > Timema shepardi. The sequence continues at coordinate 21,209 of CABFVX010004652.1, read as the reverse complement.
TGGTAAGTAGACCTGTAGCATTTAGTCCAAAACTTCTACATCTTAATACCAAATCAATTTAAACTAGGTATGAACGGGAATGACTTTTTTATTTCGGAACAGGAAATTTTAAAATTACTCTTAAGTATAATCTTGGATTTAAAATATATGGATATCTAAACTAATATGATAAGACTTGTTGAAGCTTTAATATTAAAACCAGCTTCGATGGCTGCTTGGTCTAAGGGATAGACTAGACTAGTTTGATCTTGGCCGGGTGTACTAAGGGTGGTTATTCCTAAATGGTTTCCCACTATCCACGCAAATTCAAGCACACCTCTAATTTCAATCTTCCTCATTTCTAACACACTAGAGTAATTAAGGCATAGGTGTATAACCAGAATGAGTAATAAGACATGGTGCTAAAAATAACCTAATAAAATAAATAGAAGTGTGTGCGAATAGCATTTTTTTATCAAATAAAAAAACAAAATCTTGAATTAATATCAAAGAACACAATTAATAAAATGGTTATTTTACATTTTTGATGGAAATTCTTTTTATTAGTTAATTTCATTTGAAAATTGTGTTTGTATTTAATTATTTGCATAGTGTAAAAAATACTAGAAAACATCATGTTTGGCACCTCTTCAATTGGCTCCAAGTATGAAACTGCAAAATATGATCTGGGAAAACCTCCTAAAAGCTACTTTTCTTAAATGTTCTCTCCATGTTTGACACCCCTTAAGGGTGATTGTTTAACACCCCTTATACTCTACTCCTTGTCTGGATTACCAACATGATCTCTCATAAATGGTTGACCTTGGCAAGCTACTACTTTCTTCCCCTCCTTCCTCTCATTTCCACACCCCAAAAGATTTTAGAATATATCTCTGTACTTCTCTAAATCTTTCAAGTTTTTTCACTTGCTGAACCTAACAAATACTTGTTGATAGACAGAGCACAATAAGTCATGCGCCTCCCAACTTGTCTCTCTACAAGTGGTAAAATAACCCCCATCGCAGCCACCAAGTTTGCTAAATAACAAAAAAGATGGCTGTCTACAAAAGAGATTAACAGTGATGAGTTGGCAATAACTGGGCGAACACCAGTGCTGTGCGCCCTGCCCTGTCTTTTGTTTTCTGGAGCACTGTTTTGTTTGTCGCCCAAAACTTTTCGGGGAAAGGGTTAATCCCTATCTTTTCCCGAGGGTTCGGGATCAGATCCCGGCCACCCCTAAATTAAACATTTAAAGGATAGAAGGGCAAGCAAGGCCTACACACTTATCAGAAAATGATAGGCCTCAAAAGTTCACAACAAAACACATAATTATGGATTATGTAATTTTTGGGGCACATCAGTCCCCATCTTCAGCAGATGAGAGTAAAACACAGACTGGACTTTGGCAGCATTCTTGGTAGATGGATAGAAATTACCGACTGGTGTGAGTAGGTTTGCTTGGTAGAAAAGGCTAGAAGGTATCTATGGTTGGGGAAGGG
>CABFVX010004652.1:0-19592 GCA_902151425.1 Timema shepardi | reverse complement strand
TTCCAGGTTTGATTATGTATTTGGTAATAGAAGAAGGGTCTGATGTACCCTAAAAATTACATAATTATGTGTTTTGTTGTGTTTTAATTGTGAACTTTGAGGCTGTTTGGCGATATTTTTCCTTTGTTTATATACCAACAATATTTATCTTTAAAACCAGTAAGAATTGAGGGTGAGAGTTTTACATCTCTAATTTAAACCATTCACCTGCAAACAAAAATTTCATTGTTCTCTGTATATCATGATGTTTCATGGTGAAATGCTACTTTTTGTGTTTTTATTTACTATTCCATGTTATTAAAAGTATGTAGAAAAACCTTACAATCTCTATGAATAAATTACTTTTTTCAACTGCCACTGAGAGAGTGGCAGACATTTCTGACAGGCTACATTTCAATCTTATCTGTATGCATATTTTTTCTAATATCATTATCATTTTAGTTTTTGAGCGTTATACTTTTTATGATGTAATGTTTTCTGGCATTCTTAAAGTCGAGGTTGTATCATGATAAAACATTGTAACAGACAAAAGTATATTTAAAACAACATTAATTCAACCTCCACAAAACCAAACATTGAAACATCAGTCTCAATAATTCATTTTGAACACACAAATAACAAAAATATCTACCATTCTTGATATGTTTTTTAAAGTAGGCCTAAATTAAATCCATGCTATAATTTAAAAGAAAATATATTAACAAATATTGACATATACATGTGCTAGACTATTTTAATTCACGATATCACAATATGTTTGGATACACTTTAAAAAAAATTAACACATTCATCAAAACAATTTTTTAAGAGTTTTACAATACATTCATGCTAAAAAAAATTAAATGCAAATATACATTAATTGGACTAGAAATACCCAATACACAAGTAAACTTTTATAATAAAATATGGTAAGTGTTAATGTTTGTGACCAGATTAATAAAAGGATGTCAAAATTATGTTAACACTTAAATAGAATAAAATATTTAATTTAATTTTTTTCTTGGGTATAATGGAAGAAACGTTAACACTAGAAGAAATAATTGTAGTGGCAAGCCTACTGGAAGAGTTTCGTTCTCCGACCATAGTCCGCAAAAAGTTCCTTTTTTGACACCCCGACAGTGAATACCTAATACAGCTTGCATATGTAAGTCCTACATTATCGATAAACTTATAAGGATAATACACTTATGGGGTATTTTCATCAGGACGATGCACCTGTGCATTTTGGTCATAGTGTTTTTGATTTCCTAGTTAACGCATTTTAATGAAAATTGTTAGGAAGATGTGGGACTTTGCACTGACCTCTCTACTTCCATGATCTGACACTATGTGACTTCTGGTCGGGGGGAGGTGAAAGAGTTACAAATGTGGTAACGTCTATTCCCAAAAAAAATGTGTGTTACAGTGTTAAATGCTACTTTTAATCCTTACTTAAAGTGTGATGATATCAATGGACAAGAAGTTAAGACCTTACAGACATAATATTCAACGTAAACACTAAAATACTATTTTTTTCCATTTAAGGGCCAGTTTCATAGTCAAATTTAGTACGCCTCAAGTGCGGCGCTACACTAAATACAAGACGACACCTACCTAAACTCGAATTAGGAAACTGGCCCATTCCATTCTGGTTTAGGTAGGTGTCGTCATGTACTTAGTGTAGCGCCGCACTTGAGGCGTACTAAATTTGATTATGAAACTGGCCCCAAGTGTTAACCCAGTTTTAACAAATCCTGTATAATTTATAGTGTTTGGGGGTCAAGTCCTTTTTAAAGCGCTACCAATTAAATTTTGAAATATATTATAGCTCTTCTAAGGAAAACCTCTTTTTCCTTTTATCATTGACTTTGAAAGTAAAATTCAGGATTAGGAATCTGTTCCAATAAAAAAAAATACATTTTATTGGAAAAGTTCATTTGTGCAATGTTTAGGTTAAGAAATAAACCGTTTTCCCAAGAGAGTGATTATCCGACCTTTGACACAAAATCGAAAAATATAGCCGATTATGTAGTATAACTTCAAATTTCGTTTGAATTAGTATGCTACACTACAAAATATCTGTAACTTACATAAAAGCCACCCATTTTTTACTATTGATGACAACAATATCCCATGGTTTCTATTTTATTTCAGTTGTGTTAGTGTTTATTTGAACTGAAACTATTTTTAAATTATAAATAAACATTACAAATTTTGGACTCAATACCTAGCCATAAGTTTTAAATCAGATTTTTTATAACATGAAAAATGCTATATTTTGGTGCAAAAAATTGAAGAAAGGCTCAGGGCCTCCAAGTTTGAAACGTACGAGTAGCAATTTGCTAGCGTATTTCTCTCATCTCGCACACAATCTTACAAACCCCTAATTTTGAGACTTATGCGCTGCAAAAACTGATGTCATACGATCGAATAGCGAGCGGATTCTACTCGCCAGCCTCACACCGTGTGAGACAGGCCTTGTATGTTGAATAGGCAATAAAATAACAAAATGGATGCCATCCCCTGCTTCGGTTGCAGTTTTCTGAGAGTGATTTTGTTGAAATAAACCTACCACTGTACAAAATAGGTTTACAGAAGAAAATAATATGATTGCTTTGTACACTTTTTGCAAACCTTCAATAAAAATATTTGTTTGGGTGAAAACATAATTATATAGTCTAATTTTTACAAATTTCCTTAACCGTCAATTGGGTTGAGTCGGTAACGTGATCGTCTCATAATCTAAAGTTTGCGTGTTCAAATCCTGGCATCTCCAATATTTGTTTTTTTAATTTAATAGACTTTAAACTTTAATTTTAAATTATCGTATTAGTAAGCATATAATATATGTTAAATATATTTTATAGAAGTATACAAGGTGTTTTTGCCTACGTAGACTAACATAATAGTCCTTAATAATAATTTTAAAAGGTAGTAAATTAAAAACGCTAGGCCTACATTAATTTTGAAATTTTGTATGCAGAATTATTTAAAAATTAAATTAATGGGTTTTATGACATAAAATTTTACACATTTTAAAATAAGGCTAAGCAAGCTAATTATTATTTGCATAGTAAAAATGTTTAGAGTATATTTATGTTTTAAAAATAGTTGCTAAAATAAAATAATATATTACTGAATTCTAATTACTAAAACGTGATTTAAATTCAAACAAAAAATTTAAATATTGTAACCGTGGTGGGATTGAACTCATGAAAACCTGAGTTTGGGTCAAGCACGGTACCAAGTGTGCTAAAATGGATATTTCTTGAGACGACGGTTTGTTTCTAGTGATATAACTTTGAGAAAATTTTGAGACAACAAGCTTATATGTATACAACTGGAAGATGGTTTCCCAATGAAACTAAACAAATTGTTGTATACGATGCACTCAATAAAATAATAGTGTCTACTTTCAGTTATGTATCTTGTACAATGGTGTGTTGTGGCATCTCATCGCCTCAACCCTTTGGCACGTCATGATTTTACAGTGTTGTCGGATTGAAAACTCAGTCGCAAGCGAAACAACACTACACCGACTCGCATGACAGTAGAAACCTTTCAAAGTTAGCTCTGTTTCAGTACAGTCTGTGATTTGAGAGATCATGAGTTGCGAGTTAGCTTGCAAGTTTCAAAATTAGGGGTCCAGATGACAGTAAACACTTTAATGTTTGGACATTTTCATTTTATTACAAATCTCTGAAAATGTGAGTCATGTGAAAATTATAGTTCTGTGCTTAATAAAATGAACATTGGACGATTTTGACTTTTTAGGTTTGGTTCATTATACATGTTATTGGCTACATAAACCTTCACTAAGTGTTAAATTGATGGTCTTGGTAGTAGTTGTATTTACCCTAGCATTATGCAAGAATGAATTGCTATTAGCTACCATATGGCACTAAGGTGCGGTAAAAAATTGTTTATGATAACAAAAGGTTATTAATCTTAAATCACTTTATTGATCTTAACAATTTAAACTTGTAAAATAGTTGGTGGAACTACACCAAAGTCTGAATAAATACGTTATCAAACTATTAATTAAAATATTTGATCAAGTTTTAATGTAAATTATTACCATTAGCCACTCTTACTTTTTACACAATAATATAATTTGTACAAAATATTCTGACTGTATTTATAATCAATGTAGGACACACAGCCACAGTATAGACACATCTTTAATATTAAATGCTCTTGTGTATTTGAACTTGAATGTAAATATAAACAACCATTTTATGAGACAAAACAAGAGGAATGTCACAGGGATGTTGCCCACAGCACTTAAGTGCGGAATGAGTCTAATGTTCAGATGCGTTACATGCTGGACGTTATCTTTTCACTATTTCCTTCGTCTCTGGTCTGAAAACGCAGCTGAGAAGGACGTCTCGACGAACAGCTTCCGTTTTCTTCTTCCAGTTTTCGATGTGCCTGGCACGCTCTGTACCACTGTGTGGGAGATGACCGTTCTGCTGCGACCAAGCCAACCATTGTATTAACAGTATTATCAAGCTACTTGCTATTACATAGATGCGGTTGTGGCCAAATTAGGGTATAGGTTTTTTAATTATTTGATATTTTTATTCCTTACTCATTTTTGATATGTACACATTTTTCAGAACTAAAAATTAGCAAAGAAAAAAAAAGTGTGCTTCTTATATATAAGTAAATATGATAGATAATTGTTTGAATTATTAAAATGGGTTTGAGCTAAATCTAAAGATTTAAAAAAATATATATTTATATATTTTAAACAATGCCTAGGTCTGTGGAGTGTTGCCTTAGTAATCAGAGCTTGCTTAAACTGTACTTGTGATATATTCTCACCCACTTGGTCCTCATTTGACCAATCATACAAATATTTATTTGTATGTACACTCCATTTACCCTGATGCCGGGATCACGATCTATTTATCGTTCACCTGCCCTTAACTTAACTTTATAGATGTTTTGGGAGGTATTTCATGTTAAGTGAACATTACATAAAGGGTATCACACGATATAGCCAGCCAATCATTTTGCGAGTGACATCTATAGGGATATTTAGTCATTCATTTGTTGGTTTTATGACCAACTCTACTCTTTTTAGGGATCAAAGACGGGAAAAAAATAATTAAGGTAAAATAGGAATGCTAAATTTATCAAAAAAGTCTAATAATAAATATTTATTATATCGATAGAAAACTGTAAAGATCATCACTTTATAAATAGAACACATCACAGAGCCAAATACATTGCGGTACTTAGAATACAGATGATTGGCTCGAACTGCTATGTTAAGTTTTGTGAACGTGATCATGCATGTTTTCTTAAATTAAGTGAACCTTAAGTGAACTTTACGTTAAGTTAAAAGTTGAGTTAATCGTGATCCCGGCATGAAAGGTATGTCTTATACCTACTACTACACTATGGCCCCATCTTATAAGCTGCGCCATAATGGAACTATGCAAGGAAGCTTGCTATCTTTCAGGGTAAACTAAGGGTATTTCACTTGGCTTGTACATCTGCAAATCAGGCTCTTTGAGTTTGAATTAGATCTCAAATTGAAGTAAATATTCACAAATTTTGAATAGTTATTAAATTGAATTATATTTTCATAAAATATGCTTAACTTATGATGTTAAATAAAAAGAGTTTTAAAAATTTAGATAAATTTTGAACCCTAGTCCTCTAAGTCATTATGTATAAATGTAAGTTCTTTAACATGTTTATGAATGACAGTTGACCTTGTCAAAGTGGTAAATAGTACCATCTGTTGTGATTATTAATTATTTCAATATATATATCTTCAGTCCTCGAGGCTAACACATTTGTTATGTGTTATTCAAACATGCAATTATAAGCTGTGTGAAGGTTTTATATAGGCTGTTTTGGAGGAAAGAAGGAGGTGGGGTTTTTCCACCTATTTTTCAGTCATCAGTGTAATAATTAATAAGCATTTACTTTACCTCACAATAATTGTTATAAAAAATTTATTAACATATTTTAGGCACATTATGGGATTTGCAACAGTCTTAAACCTGATTGATTTGTCTCCTATTTTGGTTTGATTTGAGTGATTGTATCATATAAATATGAATTTATTTCAATATTCTAGAAGCTTTGCAGACCCTTAACATAGAAATATATTTTGGTCGCTACCTGACAAAAGAGTTTTACTGAGTGATGAGAACAATTTACAGGTACAGTTTAAGGTTGAGCCTACCCATAAATGTACGGTTCTAAACAAAACAAAAATTTAATAGCCCATCATTGTTGTTTTTTTATTTTTTTATTGACATATCTGGGAATATTTCATAATTCTGATGGAATTTTTAAACCATGCTAAAAATAGTTTTGAGATATTTTTGTTAAAATGTTTCTATTTCAATGCATTTTAAATGGGAAAACAAAAATTATTAATCAATTTATTTTCTTTGTAAAATTAAGCTAGAATGTTTGTTTGTATTACACCATTTAATGAATAATTTATTCTTTTTATGTCCATTTTTAAATTTTGGTTAGTTTCAATAATCTCGACGATATTGAGCTCTAATGACTCCCAAGTTGACATCCTAGTTAAAATACATGGTTTTAAATACAACTCCTTTTACAATTAGTTATCTTAGTTGATAATAGGGCTAATTTCTGTGACCACCTTGAGTCAAGGAAACATTAATACCATGTGCATTGGGATAAGAAGGATCAGTGTTCAATTATGAAAATTTTCATAATTAAATGTAAACATATTAATATAAAAATACTCACAAAGTCTTAACTGCTGTGTGAATAAAGATAGATGGTCCCTATTTGTAGTGTAGGCCTATGTGAGTCACTCTGGTGATAACACTATTTTCATAGAAAAAACCATATGCTGCTCTGTATACAAAGTTTTTTGACATTAGCCCTTATTTAATTGAGGCAGTCAAACTTGTAAAAATCTGAAGCACTCATGGCCTGCATTCTTTCACGGTTTTTCTTATTCTTGAGCAATTGCAGGTTGTAATAATAAGTGTTAAAGTTATATTCAGAGTATAAAAAAAATTACTGCACATTGAATTTTCAATCCATTACCGGTATTATAATGAATAAAAAGAGGCATTCATGCACATATCAAAGATAGTTATTTTAAATAAAATATGGTCTAAATGTAATTTGGAGATGTTCTCAATATGTTTTTATTTTCTATATTTGTTTTATGGTCTAATATTTGACTCTCATTGGAATAAGTTTTTTTTATAATTAATGAGCAAAGTTTTTGGTGTTCAAAGTGTGAACATGACTATTTTATACATAAACACAACTACAGAGAGCACTAATGCATAAAGATATTTTTTTTCTAACTATGACACGTAAGATATTGATTACTACTGACTGCTAAATTTCAATGTCTATAAAACTAAATAAAAAAGATTGCTTGCAAAGCTATAAATACGTATGTTTGTTAGTAAGATTTGCACTGGCTTACCTATTATTATTATTATTATTATTATTATTATTATTATTATTATTATTATTATTAAAAACTGTTTTTGTACTTGATATTGACATTTAATCTATGTAAACTACTTTGGACATTCAATAAATATGTAACCTTTATAAGAAGCTTGAGTTTTATTACTAAACAGTGGTTTACAATTTAAATAATATATTATATTGATAACACTAATTTTATATAGCTATGTAATTTTTTAATCAAAGTCAGCCTGAATGACATTTATATGTAATAACCTCTGTAATTTTACAAGTTAGTACAATGCAATTATTATTTGGGATGTATCCAAGTCCTTTCACAGATATGTATTTGAACATAATAATATAAATGACACCTTGATACGGGTTCTATTCCCATGTATAGGTGTAGTTTTTAACTATATTTAAATTATTTATAGTACATTATTGTTAAATTAAATTATATTTTAAAAATGGAAAAGGCTTTAGTGCTAGATTAAAATAAATAAAGGTATACTTATACTATTAATTTCACGACAGCACGTTTGCCTACTGAATTGTGGACTTTGTGTTCGTTTTCACCATATCTAAAACAATTATTGTGAAATTATGTTTATGTTTATGAGACTACAAGTATGAGTGATTGTGTCGTGTATGAATGAGAGCATTGTGTATCATTCTGAACTAATGTATTTTTCTCCAAAACTATGATTTCAAACACGATTTTTAAAGCATAGAGCATTGTTTCTCCATCTCTATCTATATCAGGGTGATAGATTTTGATACATCTCCTATATTTCACGCCATTTTTGTATGAAACATCCTTATGTTCATGTGTTTTGAGTTTAGGAAATTCAGTAAATGGTGTACTAAAAATAAAAATACTCTTTTTTAATTAAAAAGGTATCTTGGAAAAATAAAACTAGTGTTAACTAAAGCAAGAACATTTTTATAGTGCAATATTTATATAGAATCGACTATTAACTTTCCATATTTTCCCGCTGCACCGTAGGGTGCTTTGGCACCCCATTGAGAACGTCTGGCTTAGACTTTAAAGAAGTGATTCCCAAACTGGCATGTGTACCTTCAGACAAACGCAACCTAACACTGAGTTTTATGAATCATAAAATATAATGTAAATACAACATACAGTACTCCTAAATTTAATTCACCACATTTAAAACACTCACTCCTGTATTTAGGTAAATTTTGCAGATTAAAATACTTATAAATTAATTTTAAATATTTTTGAATGTAAATACAACACATATTACTCCTAAATTTAACTCACCACATTTAAAACAATCCCCCTCGTATTTAAATCTGATAGACATAGACAAATTAATGCAGATGTTGACGTAAAGTGATGGCATTTATTAGACTTTATTGTAATAAATTAAGGTTATGTTTAATTTACTGTTAGAGCTTTGCTACCATTCGAATTGATTGTTTATATTTTGCAAGACAACAGATATATATGTATTTTATTTCATAAACGTTGGTTAGGGGCTGTCCTCAAATTATGTTAGCTTTTCCCCCGCTCCCCCTTCCTCACCCCATGTAAGGTATCGTAAGATTTTCGATGCACCTCCCCCTGATAAAAATCCTTTCGCAAGATAAATTCTTACTCCTCACCCTTTCTTAATAAAATGCAGTGAAATACTGAACCTCCCTCCTCACCTCAAAATCCCTACTTAATTTAAGGACGGCCCCCTTAGGCCATGGCCCCCAAAATGGGTACACACCTGACCAAACCTCGTGAAATACTGGTATAAATTATTTTTTCAGGTTTAACAAGCTAAGGGATAATAGCGCTCCAAATCTTACCCCATGTTAATTCACATCTAGTTAGGATTAAGGACTAAGAGAACTCGACTAGATTGGGATTCAAACTGACCAACTAATCACATGTTATTGGTCAAGCGATTTGGCGTACTTGACACTGTCCGAGGCCTCTAATAGACCAATATGTCATATTTTTTGACCCTAGTCTTTTGTTACTATTGATAATCTCCAGACCAAAGGTTCACTTCTTTTTGTTCGTGACCCTTTTTCATGAGGCAAAATAACTATCGAATTCGAGCGAGAGTTATGTTGAGAGATTTTTTATACTCTATAATTTTAGTACCGCTAGATCAAATGAGAAAAGTAATCAACTTATATATACCAAAAAATCACCGGGTTTTACTTCCATCCGGGCTAAATGAATGTATATTAATTAAGATATTGGGGTGGTGGTGATGAAGTTAAAAATACAGGAAATGTACCCACATTTGTGTAGGAAAAGAGAAGGAAACAATTGAATAAGATCTACCTTAAATACCATCAGAAGGGATTTGAACCTCCACCTATCCATCATTGACAAACCTGTCTATTGAACTAATGCGAGAAAGATGACCACCAACGCGGTAAATTGCTATTTTTAAGAACTTCTATGAAAAAGTCGTTTAGCACGTTTTATTACCCATTCAAACTACCCAAAGATTTACACTATTGGTAGGAATAAGGAATTTAAATGTCATTGTCACCGTGTGCCTGGGGGCATGTGTACAATTTCAAAGGACTGTATTTTTACACAAAACTATTTCATTCTTTCCCTTTTTAAAGTCTAAATATTCATACACATAAAAAAAATATTGTAATCGTGAACATTTTCGGCCTTTAGAATACCCCAACCAGTTCTTGACTTATTTTGTATGTGTCAGACAGAAGCGTCTTGCCGGCTGGGCAATGCCATCTATTTTGAGACCTGGAAGCTCAACACCCACCAACGAGGGTAGGTAAACCTTAACGGTGTTTGAACAGAGCTAATGTTGAGAAAAATCTGTAAGATAGCATCTGTGTCACTGAGGAAAAGGTGAAAGCTGATGCTACTGTTTTGTTCCGTTGAGAACCAAAAAACCTATCTTTGTCAGCGTTGGAGTGACTGGAAAGTCTTGAGATGAAGTTTTGGGGGCGGATAGAGAGGGAGGGGGAGGGTTTAACAGGTAGCCAGTCTTCTCTGGCCATTATGGATGAAAACTTTGTCAGGGACTGAACTAAACCATCGATTCATTTTTAAAGTTAAACTTTACTTGATTTAAACACTAAGCTCATTTAGTTTATTTAAACGATGAATGATGATCAGGATTCGAATCTCTAATGGGTAAATAAAGGGTACATCTTTCTAAATGGTTTCCCTTTGGTCATCCACAAAAATGTGGGTACGTTACCTCTGTTCTCATTACTAACACACTACTGTCATTAATACAAATATAATTACTAATTATACTAAGTGTGCTATATACAGATATGCCGAACTAATAGAGTGCAGGAAAATGGGGGGCGGATGCTAAGTATTTAAAGCATTATCTCAACGTGATGTAGAATATGAGTATGTGTTAACTATGGTTATAGCCTCATCTACATATTATTTACATTAAAAAATTACATCTGGACACGGGAATTGAACTTGGGACCTACAAAATATGTTTTGATAGTTGTTATAAAACTAATTCATTACGTCTGAACAAAGGGGAGAAAATAGATTAGAAAAAACATTTGATGATAAAGGACATAAAAAAAGAGTGATTGAATTGAAAATGTAGGCCTATATGTGTGTTACGATTGTGGCGGTGGAATATTGATGTAGACATGTGCACAAATGGACATATTGTTAGTGTCCATTTGGACATGTCTGTAACCTGGACCTAGCTAATACAGCAGTGGTTCTCAAATCATGTTACATGATGCCATTTTAGGTTGTCGGTGCTACTATTGTTTTTAACTTTTTTTAGCCCCGCGTGTCTTACTAATTGTTCGGCTTACACGTCTTTGTACTAATTACTCTAATCTATATCTAGGACAGACACAAAATCCATCCCCCATCATCACTGTGAAAGGGTAAACCCACATTCCAACAATGATAAATTTCTTGGCCATGCCAGGAATCGAACCCAGGACCCTTAACTCCGTAGGTGGACGCACTACTAATGGAGCTAAGCTTCATAATTTCCTAGCGTAATTTTTTTTTTCAAGTTATATCCACAATCAATTTACAATGAGCCAGGCTAATTGGTAAATAATATTATATTTGCTTATCAGCCTGATAACTTTTAGGCTTATTGCAATGAACCCGTACAGCCTTAGGCTATTAAGAAAATGCACCTCTGTTCACTCAATCAGTCTAGTTGATTCCAGGCTTATTGCAATACGTCCAAGATAGTGAAGGCTTATTAAAACGTCTACAGCAGCGTTTCCCAAACTGTGGAATATACAATTATTCCTGATGGTATGCCGTGAGAAGTCTAACAAAACAAACTAATTAAAGTCGTAAAAAATTGGAGAGGTGTGAGAAGGTAAAACGTAACATTATATATATTAACCTACAGATTTCATCATCTCATGGCCAATGTGACTATCTATCTTTATTTATTAAACAAATGCACGATTGTGATTACATATTAACGTCTCATGCTGTATATTTTGTTCAAGGTCATTCTTAAAATTATTTCTAAAAATTTTACTAAATAGTTAATAAGTGATTTACAATGTCTTGGTAAAACATTTATGTGATCCGCAGCTAAATAAAGGTTGGTGACTTCTTCTTTACTACTCATATCAAAGAAACCATTTAAAATTAATAAAATTGGTTCAAATGGCAGCATAAAGCTACCATGCATTAATGATGGAGTGTGTTTCTGATTGTTATTAAATGGCTGACGATTTTACACATCTATTACTAACTAACCCTTAAAATTGAGCGATAAATGACCCTAACACAGGATTAGACTTAGATAACTCAGTGGTAAGATATTTATTTGTTAAGTTTGAGGATCCGGATTTGATTCCAGATTTCAAACGAATTTTCAAAAATGGGTTATTATTTAAGTTCAATAACATAATATAGTTTTGAAGTCATTTCACCAACTTATTAGCAGTTTGGGCTTTTCGAGTTTCTCCGTAAAAGTGTTTCATTATCTTGGAATGCTTATTCCTTTTACCCTTTACATCTCTTCTGCCATTTTTAAACTTTTATGGGACAATTTTTTTAAATAGTAAAAATTATTTTTCCAATATTAATACACTTTTCACCCTAAAAACATTAAATGCAATTACACTCATCCACACATTAAAAATAATCCTTCCATCAATGTCGCACTTGCCATACTGACTTGAAACTGGTGGAGAGCCAGGTAAAAATCCCTAAAGAAAGATGTTGATGTGTCAGGGCGATAAACTTTACAAACATGCCAAAACCACTAGTGACAGATTTATGGTTTCAAGGACAGACAGCTAGTGACTTGGAGAGAGACGGGATGAGTTGTCTGCTCTACTTTGACCAGGCCGTTCTGTTTTGGCTATTGCGGGGCTGTATCGGATATATTTTCAAAATCTGGGGGCAAAATATGAAGCACTTCAGCTCATATCAGTTTTCATGAGTTTCAGATTGAATATTAAGGTGAATGAATTACCATTATAAAGTTAAAAGAAGTCCGCATTAATAGATTTACTTCCCTTATTTATTACACATGTTTAAGTAAACAAAATAATTAATTTAATATTGCATTTATTTGGCAATTTTTTATGAAATTAATTGAGGGTTCATTAAAATAATATTTATTTCAATTAATAAACCTCAAGTTCTTCTAACATTCCAAATACGAAATATTTGCATAATTTGGTTTTTCTAAAATTGTTGCATTAGATGCCAAAATTTCACACTTTGAGTAAACACTGTGCTTAAAATATACATTTAATCTATATATATGATATATGATTAATTTTGGGCCATACACACTTAAACCAACTCTGGTTACCCTGGCAACATTCCACTGCACTGATCAAAACACATTTGTGTGATTCATTCTAAACATGCTTCATATTCGTTTATATATTAGAATATGATAAGCAACAATATAGAGGATTATTATAATTTAAGATGAATATTGGCATTGATATCAATCACCTAGCCATGCCAAATACCCAATATTGCCTGACTTTTTGACAGCAAGTTTTCAGTTTACACACTATTATAACATCGGAGAAAAAAGTCTTAAAACTATAAGGATTCAAATTAACTAAGTAACGAAAATTTTCAAATTGAAAATAGTAAAACTATCATTAAGTCTTACATAACATCATTTTTTGAATTCTAAATGGTTCATTTAAAAAAATGTATGTTTCATTTATGTAATAAACCAAATGGCAGAATTTAGTAAATATGTACTATAATAATATACCAAATAATTAAAACTGTTTAATTTTTATCAAAATATAACATTTGACTTTGAACTATCTTGTTTCCTTAGTTCACATAACATATAAGATTTGGTACACATAGTTTCATGCTTAGTAACATAAAATAAGTGAAAGTAGGAGAAGAAGAAAGGGGAAATAAGGAGAAGAAGAAAGATGCAGGTTTTTATAAGTCACTTTTCATAATAATTATCTGATAGGTCCCTATGATTACTAAAATGTTTTTCTGTGTCTATGGATAAGTAAAACCTAGGACTCTGCGAGCACTTTGAATTTGAGCTTCAAGCCGAGCGTGTCATTAAAGCTCAGACTCCATATCAAAAGTATTGTAGCCAGGCTCATCATTTTCAAGCTTCCTCTTGATGTACATTTAAATCAATTTTTAAAACTCGGTGGTAAGTATAGGCTCTTTAATGTAGATGATATCGGAAGTTTCACTTATAAATCATTTGGTAACTTAACATATTTGTAAAATTATTATAAAATTTCACATAAAAAGCATAATAGAGCTCTAAAACTATTTTCAACAGGTAAACCTTTCAATATTGTCGTCCATTTCAAATTATCCTCGACTGAAGTTGCAGTGCCATGCCAAGGCGCTTAAAATAATAGTAGCTAAATAAATCTTGAAAAAATTGAATAAACAATATTTTTACTTGGTTCATATCTACTATAATTTCATTTAAATTAAAAATGTAAGATTTAGAATACATATTGTTTTTGAACTTAAGACATTTAAAACTTCGAAAATATGTTCATCTGCAAAACTAGCATTAGTTACGATTTAGTAATAGAATTATGTTGGTTAACTTATCTAAAATCAGTGTTAATTAACCTTGCAATAAATATTTACCAAATCTACCACATTTTACAAAAAAAAGAAAAAGCATTTACTATTTCATATTGTCTACTAGAAATAATATTCTAACTATCTTATTTTCCACTTTAAAGTATGAACATCAACTTTTTTAGCATCAAAAGTTGAATTGAAATAAATTTAGTGATAAGAAAATGTCTACCAAAAACCTTCCAAACAGGTACTGAGATGTGGTGGGAATAAAAAATAAAATAATCAACTGTATGTAGAGCCTTATAGATGATATAAAAACCAAATTTAAAGTATCTGACAGGACACAAAATCCTATATCTATCTTTAAATTGTTAAAATTGGTTCCAACTGTTTAAAAAAATGACTCCAGTACACACACCTTGCCATGAATACACAAAAATAGATTTGGTAACTTTTTAAACGCTGATAAAAGTATTTTGGTTTTAACAAGAATATAATACAAGGTGCAAGCGTAACTGAACACAGAAAAATAGAATTGGAACAGAGGAAATAATCATGCGTGATTATTACATTTTTATACATTAAGGACTAATAAACAAAATATGAAAAATTTCTAACAGCTTGTGATTCTTAAGTTTTCTTATAGGGTAAATAAATTCACGAATGCATATTTTGTAAAAATATTAGCTCATTAAATCATCAATTAATAAACTCATTTTATAATTGTTACCCGCCTCGGTGGCGTAGTTGGCTAACGGCTTGTCGTGTTGAAGCTCGACTGCTGAGGACAGGGAGATCGAAGTTCGAATCTCAGTCGGGTGAACTGGGGGTGGTTTTTCATAAATGGTTTTCCACTCTCCCTCTACGCAAATGCGGGTTCACTTCCTCTAATTCAACCTTCCCAATTCTTAATCCATTAGAGTAATTAGTACTTAAAGCGTATAACCCGAACGGGTAGTAAGACGCGGTGCTAAATATTATTATTTATAATTGTTAGTGTAATTTTAATCTCCTAAAAAGACATATGAGTGTTGTTCTTATTTTTAAATCATGTTTTTAAAGTGTTATTTCTAATTTAAAACCAATATTTTAATTTTAAACTTTTTTCTTCAGAAATATTTAATATCTATAAAACTCAGTATCATTTGTATTTTAAGAACATTTGTGGTCAAATATATTTAAAATCTCACATTTTCAAGATTTAGTTAAATTTTATGTTTGTTTTGACTGGTGATGATATTATGAATATACTCAAACTTGGGAGCTTTTTGAAATACTCAACTTGAATTAAAAAACCAAGCTCGCAGACCCCTAGTAGAAACCTAAGGGTTTATACTAAGACACAAAACCTGTAATTCTTAAAATTTCAGTAAAAACAAAATATATTCAACACAATTTTGAGGAATATTTGGTGGGAGGTTGTTTTTTTATATACTTATAAGACCATTAATTTAAAAAAAAAAGTCTATTATCAATTGTTTCCGGCATCAAAATAATCAACCAAGATTTGTTTGATCAGAGCAAAGGGAATGTAATTTTTTTAAGTATTAAAATTGAAGTTTTGGCACAAGTTTAAAACAATATAGTGTTGAGAATGCTGTCTAACCACAACCCACCATTGAGAAGCTAGTTCCTGTTCTTAAAATTGGTGCTTTAAAGTGATTCATATCATACAAATATAAGCTACTTAGTGGGTGAGGGTGCTTAGACGTAGGATGCCAGTAAAAAGGTGATACTAAGGACCTCACCAGCTCAGCCAGTCTTGATGAGCTGCAAGGAGTGGAAATGGACAAGGCGTATGGAAGAAGATGGGCGGTGGTCCGCACCTGTTGATGAGAAGGTGCTTAGCCTGTCTCTCACCTGCCCCTCGGTGGTGGTGCCACTTACCGCGGCCCCGCGCCGGCGGATGTTGAATGCACCATATACAATGGGGTTCATGCACGAGTTAGTGCTTGCAAAGATGAAGAGGAACTTTTGGATCCATTGGTCTACCTTTTTGGCTGATTTGATGTCGCTCCAGTACCTGCGGACATACAAACAGTTATACAACTAGTGCGCTATCTGGTAGACACATTAAATTGTCGTTCTCATCGGCTGTTTTGTGATCTGACGCATCACCCTCATGTTGGATTGAATAATCAGTGACTGGGAAAGTGTGGTTCAAATTTGAGCCGGATAGACTGAAGGTGTTTTTTTTACCTAGATGGTTTCACACACTCCTTCCAGACAAATGCAAATTCAATTACATTTCCTATGAAATTTGACCTTTCTTATTCTTAATCCATTAGAGTTATTAATGTATGCCTTCAACAGGTACTGAGATGTGGCGGGAATAAAAAATAAAATAATCAAGTGTATACAGAGCCTTATAGAAACTATAAAAACAAAATTTAAGTTATCCAACAGTACACAAAATCCTATATTTATCTTTAAGTTGTTAAAATTGGTGTCATCTGTTATAATAAAAAGAGCTCCAGGACACACACCTTACCATGAATACACAAAAATGGATTTAGTAACTTTTTAAAAGCAGATAAAAGTTTTTTTTTATTTTTTTGTTTTAACAATAATATAATTTATCAAATGTATATGAAGTGTAACAAAAACATAAACGTTAAATGTATAATATGTTCATGTTTTAATTAGTTTTCTATGACAATAAAACAAGATATTTTTTAAGGACCCACCAGGATTCTCCTTGTAAAGTGACAAATTGAAAGAACAAACACCATTGCATGGTGTTAGGACTAAACCTTGATTTCCCATGTAAAGAGCTTGCTCTGATTTTCTGGCAATTCATAATTGGCATTTTCTTGAAATACATGTTGTCAGCAGATAGTAGTTCCAAGCTTCTTAGAATGGTTATAAGTTGTTGTTATTCTATTATTATTTGCATCTTGATTTCTTAAAATTACCTTAAATATAAAACATAATTATTGGTTCAGTTTCTGAACATTCATAAAATTAAAGGTAATGAGTCTATTTTTAAAAGTGTTTTTATCTTCAGAATTCTATGTTTATATTACTCATCCAACTACCATTATCATCATCATCATCATAAGCATCCATTTTTCTCTTTTGGTCTGCCTCCATTTTTCTCCTCTCACTCGCACTCTTGCTGTCACCTGTTCCTCCTATGTCTTTCTTTCTCTCTCTTGCGGTCTTTTCCCTACACAAAATAGCTCCATCACTCTCCTGAATACATCGGGGGAAAGCCGCGAGGAAGACCAAGAAAGAGAAGGGAGGAGCAGGTGACAGCAGTATCATATTAATAATGGTTAATATATAATTATAAAATATTACATCGTCCTCACTCTTGAGTCAAAATTATCAAGTATTTCTATAGTCTCGTAGACTATCGAACCTAGTAATACAGGATACCTGGAATGAAAGTTTGGTGTAATATACTACTCACCACACACACATGATGTAGTAGGGAGTCCAGCAGATTATGAACACAAGGACTATGGTTATAGTCATCTTGAGGGTGCGCACTTTTGCTTTACCCAGGTAGCCCAGACTGGACCGGCGAAATGTGTCTGAAACAATGTATCACAGTGGTAACTTTATTCAGTTTAGCTCAGGTCAAACTGTCAAAAAGTGTCTGAAAAAATACCAAATATATAACTTTTAAACTTTTTTAACTTTTAATGTTATTATTATTTTCTTGCACAGTGTCTTAATGTCTGTCTGGGTTATTGCTTATGTACTAATTACACTAAAATGTTACTAGTTATAAAGGTTTAATCAAGAGAAAGTGTACCTGCATTTGTGTGGAATGAAAGTGGGAAACCATTTAATAATAAACCACCCTCAATAGACCCGACCAGGATTTAAACCCCGATCTCCCCGTCATTGGCAGTCCAGTCTACTGTGAGATTGACGTCTTGGACCATTCGACCACCAAAACGAGTAATGTTTTTTTTTTATATTTAAAAAGTTATTAATATGCTGAGTTGAATTGTAGTGTTAGCCTCAATACATTATAATAACCCCCTCCCTCACCCTCTCCCCTCCAAAGTAATGTATGGATGTGTTACTGGTGTTTATAGCCCGATTTTCTTATGAACACCCTTTTGAGAGACCTTTTTGTTTTCCCAACAAAAACCCTACTATAGTAGGATTCTGTTAGGAAAACGGGCATTCCAGACAGTTATTAGTAAGATAATTTGACTATAGCCCTCCACTCTAAAGACCCAGGCCTGCCAACTGACCTGTGGTGGTCTGCCTGGAGCGCCGGTAGATCTCCAGCAGGATAGAGACATAGGTGAAGATGATGACCAGAAGTGGTATGCCGTACATCATGGCCATGCCGAACACGAGGTAGGCCAGCTCCTGGGCCTTGGATGGGAACGAGTGAAAGGTGACGCACTGTACGTACCAAGACACCTTACTGTGGGGCTCCACGTGGAACAGCACGATCTGGGGGCAAGGGAACAAACATCGTTAAAAGCCTATCCCACCGGATAAATAATACACGTCTACATACTCCGTACCTGTATGGCCTTTCGAGTATAACCATTGTTTGGTAACTGTATGCAAGATCACGAAAGTTTCTTCAATTTCTACGCACTATGCATCAGTGACATGTTGATCCATCCCCGTGGCTGAATGGTTAACTAGTCGTCTGTAAGCAGGGGTGTAACTAGGGTAGGTCACGTGCCCTGGGAGGACAATTTTATGTTTTTATTAGTTTTAGGTACTTAACGTACACGTTCTTAACCGACTGATTATATCAGCGCAAGAGAATTTTCTATGAGCAACAGGTAAAGAGCCCATCAATTTTGCCGGGGAAGATATTTTCACATGGCACATTCAACAATGAAGCTGACGGCTTTACTTCCCCTCCGAAAGTAGTACTGCGGATTTTTATCGCTCAAGAAAAATCCGTCCACCCCTAGCAGGTTTGAATCCACGAACATCAGGTCTTGAGGTGAGCACTTTACCTCAAGATCTCTGAATTCGACGGGAGACAGATTCATTATCAATATTCACAACAAAATAAGTTTCATTTTTTTAAACAGTGAAAGTTTATCTTGTTTATATTATTTTATAAATGGTAATAGAATTTGTTAGCAAAGGTTAATGTCGAGTACACAAAATTGACGTCCGAGACGAACAGAGAATCTACAAATACACTTAGTGGGCTAATTAA
>CABFVX010004651.1:0-62146 GCA_902151425.1 Timema shepardi | reverse complement strand
AAAATGCTACATAAACAAACTTGTAGCCCTTTACTTTCCAAACAAAATTGTTTTTCACTCCTGTTGATTGATCAAACAGAAGCCGATATATTTTTGTTTCTGTAAACCCTTAAAATTGCAAAAAATGTAGCGTCTTGTAAAACAAATATGGCCACTATGCTAAAACCAAAAACAATAAAAATAAAATAATAGTCATTTTGAACTACCGACATGTAAGGGTAATTTAGAAGAAAAAATAGATTTTTTAAAAACGGTCGACCATTTCATATGGACTGACCCTTTATGAATTTTTTCACTTTTTTCAATAGTTGCCCTTTTTAATTAGATTTAAATTTTACCATTTTTGGTCATTTACATTTTTAAGCTTTTTCCTTTTTACCCTCTTTTACATTAATTACCCGGCTTAGCCGCGGAGAAACTTTTCAAAATAAAAATAGTATAAAGTTTAAAAGTTGTAAGAAGTCTAACAAAGGTAAAATGGGTATCGGGCTTAAAATGTATATACACATAAAAGCTATTTATTTGAAGTAAATAACAATATTTAACAATTAACAATATAATATGATGGCGACATGAGAAGAAGAGTTTGTTGTAGATACCAAATACTTCATGTTTACTCTCCATGGCCACCAAACTTCCATGACAACCAAGCTACCATGGCTCCCAAAATACCATGGCCACCAAACTACCATGGCTACCAAACTACCATGACGACCACCAAATTACCATTGCTCCCAAGCTACCATGGCCACCAAACTACTATGGCCACTAAACTTCCATGACCACCAAACTTCCATGACCCCCAAATTCCATCGCCAGCAAACTGTCATAACAGCCAAACTACTATGGCCCCCAAACTACCATAACCGCCAAATACCATGGCCACTAAACTTCCACGGCCACCAAACTACCATGGCCCCAAACTTCCATGACCACCAAACTACCATAACCACCAAATTACCATAACTCCCAAATTACCATAACCACCAAATTGCCATGGCCACCAAACTTCCATAACCACCAAACTACCATAGCCACCAAACTACAATAACTACCAAACTACCATGGCCACCAAACTTCCATAACCACAAAACCTCCATGGCCCCAAAATTTCCACGACCACCAAATTAACATAACCACCAAATTACCAGAATCACCAAACTACCATGTCCACCAAATTTCCATAACCACCAAATTACCAGAATCACCAAACTTCCATGGCCCCTAAATTTCCACGGCAACCAGATTACCAGAATCACCAAACTTCCATGGCCCCTAAATTTCCACGGCAACCAGATTACCATAACCACCAACTATCATGGCCACAAAACTACCATTAACCACCAAACTACCATGGCCACCAAACTATCATAACCACCAAACAACCCTGGCCATGGCCCCCAAACTTCTATGACCATCAAACTACCATAGCCACCAAACTACCTTAACCACCAAACTTACATGACCACTAAACTTCCATAGCCACCAAACTACCTTACCTTAATAATTCTTCAATTTTTTGTTTTAATTAATTAAGATATGTAGTAAAAATTTCAAAATTCCTGCCTCGAGGTGTACATGTTCGTGCGCAAGGGCTGCTAACATTTAAATTTCAGACCTCTGCATAGGGTAGATATCAAGCAACGTTCATAACAGAGAGACACAAAAACCCTTAATTTTATTTACATAACATCTAAATATAAAATTTAAAAAATCCACTCTATGGGACAGGGAGAAAAGCATAGGGTTAGAGATAATTTTAAAATATAGATTTTATTTTGTCCGCGGAGCATTAAAAGTAAATAGCATTCATAGCCCCCATTTCGAAAATATTAACTACTACAACACGTTATCTTTATAAAAGTTATCAATGGAGTCGTCAATATTATTAAGCTGTAAAAATAAGTCAATAATGTTTATTTGAGGTAATATTGATGGAGCAAGGGGTGGTGTCACCAACACCTCTGAAAACAATACAATAATAATAATCCTTTCGTAGGGCTGTAAGCTGTGAGGTCTCGGACATAGATGCCATTCTATGGCTGTCTCAGACATCTGAAACAAACATTACTGTGTATCAGTTCCTTTTAGTGTATATGTGGTTGATCTTATATTAATGTTAAACAAATAGGTGACCTGGTGGTCTAGGGTTAAGGTTTCAAACTTCTGTGCTGGGGGTCCGGGGCTCTATCCTCGGTCCCAGCACTGATTTATCTTAGTAATAATAATAATAATAATAATGAACAAGCACAACCCTCGAGAAAACTTCCCATTGAGGTCCAAACACAGTTACCCAATAATATCCTTAAGTAATAGGTCTTACCAAGACTTAAAACCTAGACGTCTAGATCATTAAGCAGGCATATTGCCAACCGATCCAAGGTGTCAGAAAATCTACCGTATATTATTAAATATCTAGTCAGAAATCTGTCAAAACAACACCTTCCACATGCATGAACAGATTATAACCGTTGAGATCTTAATCATAGCTGTCAAAAATTTTAAAATTGCGTTAAGGATGAAGTTTGTGACTTTTTACATACATAAACGAGTTTTTGAATACAACTAAAGGTCAGGTAACATTTTCCTGAGTATAATTCATAAAATTATGACCATTATCTGCAAATCTACATGACTATATTTTTAAAATCCCTTTTATATTCGGGTTATGTGACCTACTTTTACATTCGGGTTCTACTATTTACTTTAACATCCGTTTTTTTTAAATAACCTGAAAGAAGGTCATGGGGTTAAAGGTAAATCTATGGAAGGTGGTCCTGAACACTACTGCCGAGATACAAACACACAGACAGATAGAATTGCAAAAACAACTTTTATCTGTTTAAAAAACGTCAACATCTATCAAAATCTCGAGTACGATTTTACTAACGATCACAATACTTCCATTACCCTAGGTGTCAAGAGTAATTAAAAAGAAAAGAAAATACTATATAAGGAGAACAAATTGTAAGTCTGTTAAGACAACTATGCCCAATGGCTCACTAGTCCTTGAACAAATCTTAATAACTATAGAGAAATGTTGTGTCCTTTAAATTTACGATTCCGTGCATTTATGTTTGGTGTATATAAACTCAGCAGGCTTAATATCTTGAGGCACTTTATTTGAAATAGACAGTTTGAATAAACAACCAAAGTTTTATTTTCTAAATTAGGTGTTTCTCTATTATTATTTTTTCAAGCTATGAATTATTAAAAAAACTGCTTAACGCATTCCATATATGTGTGTGTATGGTTACTCCAAAATAATTAAATAAGTTTTGTCTTAAAATAAATTATTTATATTTATTTAAAAGCGTAATAGGCCTACTAAATTAATGACAAATTTAGGAAGAGCACAATATATACCCTGTATTTTAATAAGAGGCAACAGTTGTGTCTCTATATATGATTGCTAATTAATTTTACAATTCTTAGGATAAAATGATCCATCTGATGGTATCTTTATAATACATGATTGAGCTGCTGTTTCCCCTGAATGCGTAAGTATTCCAACGTACAATATAAGTGTGTATTTATGTTGGAACGTTTCGTGTCAAGTAGGAGAAATACATTCTATTTGGGTGGCTTGGTAATAGGACAGCCCCCTAAGTTTGTTTTTAATTGTCATCCTTGTCAGAGGTCGAGAAGTGGGATGGTTAGGGGAAAGAAGAGGGAAGGGCTTCCATACTTCACACGATGTATGTTTTGCAGCATCTGGGGAAGTAAAAAGATACAAATATACCAGTCCAGTCTTGTTTGTATTTTTTAAAATTATTATTAAAGATCTAAGAGCTGCCTCACTTCCTGATGCTATTTTAGTGTATTTTATTTCTACTTACTTACTCACTCAATAGTAAAAAAACACTTGAAAAAATATTGACGCACTTACAAAAGTACGCTACTTATCTCTGTCTTGAGCTTGTTCTATCCGGTCCACCTCATTACACCCTATTTCTATCTTGGGATAGTTCTATCCAGTACAGCTTATTACACCCTATTTCCATCTTGAGCTAGCTCTATCCAGTCAAGCTTATTACACCCTATCTCTATTTTGAGATAGTTATATCCAGACCACCTCATTACACCCTATCTTTATCTTGAGCTAGTTCTATCCAGTCCACTTTATTACACCATATTTCTATTTTGAACTAGTTCTATCCAGACCACCTCATTACATCCTATTTCTATCTTGAACTAGTTCTATCCAGTTAGCCTCATTACACCTTTGGTGCGTTGTCCAAGTTTAAATAATTTCCTACGATTGCGGCTGGAGTCGTGTGGCTATGTTCGTAACTAGGGCTGCCATCGGTCCTGGGTCTCCCGGACATGTCTCCTTTTTCGGGCATCTGGGGTTGTCCGGGTGAGTTTTTCAACCGTGTCTGGTGTTAATATTTTACACACGTTTGTTCAAAAAATAAATAATAGCGCACACGCTAAGAATTTTATCTTAGAAATAATTTATATTTTAACTTAATTTTAATTCTAATGCTAATGCTAATGCTAATTCATCTGCATCAAGCTATTTCCACTTGCTTCTTTCCACTGGATTTGCCAATCAATACCATGAACGCGATTCTATATTATTCTATTCACGCTGAATGTCCTGCCCACTGTAATCTGAGAGATTTGATTACCCTGATAATGTATTGTGATGAGTACAGGGCATGCATCTCATTAATCTCCTCCAATCTCCATTACCTACATTCATTTATGGATCAAAAGCACGTGCTTTGTTTTCGAAAACCCTAGATTTAATTTCCCCAAATAAGGTAATAAAATAAGTGTAAGGCTATTCAAGAAAATAACTAGAATGATTAGAGATTATCTGTCTATATTTGCCCAAAGAGATGACGTAAAAATTACAATATGATTAAAAAAACTATTCTGTAGATATGGCTGGAATCGAACCACTGACAAAATAATCAGGTGCGTTAATTTTAACAACAATTCCATCAGTTTAGGCTAATAGCTTTAAATAAATTTCATATTATTAACTATTTTAATGTAGGTCTACTGTACAACTATTTTTTTTAGAATTATAGTGTTCTTCTTTTTAAAAGTTTACAGATGAAACTACTTTTGATATTTTGAGATTTAACTATAATATGTGCCCCTAAGGCCTAAAGTTAATAATATAAATTATTATATATGTTATCTGTTGCAATGACATATTCATCACCCTCATATTTTACAGACTTAGTGGGGCTAAATAGAACCATAACTATTCACTGTTAGATCTCTGAACACGATCCTAAATCAATTTGTTTTTTACACGAGCGTTTTCAATCTTTTAACTTTGTGTGTATTTTAACAAAACAAACAGTACAAAGTTAAACTATCAAACAACTTATAGTGTAAGTACATAATCATGTGCCAGTCTCGTCTATTCTGGTTTGTATGGTAACTAAAAGGTCGGGGTTCGATTACCAATCCAGTGCGGGAAGTGTTAATTTCCCTAAAAAATATTTCCACTCTCCCTACACACAAATGCTGGTACATATACTCTAAACTCTACCATCTCCATCTCATTTGTGTAGTTAAACGTGAATAGCTCGGATGAGTAGTAAGACGCAGTGGGTAGAATAAAAAGAATCATCCTTAAATGAATTTAGCCCCGGGAATCCCAGACGGGTACTATGACTTAGAGAGCGAATGAGATATAAAATATGTGTTACGACTCAATCATGTATCTTTATCAAATACAGTAGTACCAATACTATGTTTGATAATACATGTGGATCACAAACTGATTCATGGGGATTATCCATAGGATCAGTCCTGAGAGCTAAATCAAATTAAATTAAGAGAAAAATGACATCCTGGACACGTGATTTGGTCCTGAGTTCGATTCCCCCCCTGCAGATTTTCTGTCATTTTTCACTAAATTACCCTCAAATAAGTTATCTTCTAAATAAACATATTATTTTGTTAATTATTTGAAAAACTCTATAGAAACATAAATTTTAAACAAAATTGTTAGAACCATTACCAATTTTTAAAATGTATTCATAAATCAATCTTTAGTAAACTATCCTTAGATATTTTATCTTAAATGAACATTTATATTTAATATATACGATATAAAAAACACTACTCAATTATTAATTTTGAATATAATTCTGAAAATCATTTTAGAGAAATTTTAAGCGTTCAAATATCATTCACAAGTAAACCATCCTTAAATAGATTTACCCACCAAGAATCAGTATAAAGGGATATTAACCATATAAAACGCTCCCTAAAAATTAATTTTCAACCAAATAAATAGAGACATTTAAAAAAACGTGAATTAAATAAAAAAAAAGCTTGTCATCAGTTAACTATTCTCAATTTTATAGCTAAAACTGAAATCGTGATTTCACAGAGAGACATCTAAATATCAAGTTTGAATTAAATTCCTCCATCTATTTTGGCTGTAGCCCTAGATACAGACAGACATTGGGGGAGGGGAGAGTAAAGGATATAGAATTGTACGAACTAATGTTTGTGTTTGGGGCAATGTAATCATAACCTCAAGGTATGGGATGCTCACGATTACAATACTTTCTCCATACTGGAAAAAAAGTCCCTTGGATTTTATATTATTTTCAGTCTTCAGTTGTAAATTCAAATGACTACATTAATTTTCTTAAAGTTTTTTTAAACTTATTCAGTCAATCCCATTCCTTATGAGTGTATTTGTAAGACTTGTACGGCTGATCTTTTTGTTTTCGTCGACATGGCGTACGTGTGTTCAGGGGTAGATTACGTCTAGCATGAGCCCGTCACAACCCTCCCTACTCTTGTCTTACAGCCTCCCTGTAAAGAAGATCAACCCCCTCCCCTTCCCCTAACCATCTTGAGCTTCACGCCACGCATCCCATAAATCAGACGCGCGGCTTCTCATTATCGGGGAGAGGGCGCTCGCTAGTCGAGTGACGCAATAGAATGGAAGGGGATGAGGGTGGATCATATCACATGTTCTAATTACTCCTTCCTCTCCCTCAACCTCTCTAGGGTGGTTGCAACAACATCCCAACCCTACAACAAGGGAACATGTTTCAAGGTAACGAGGAATGGAAGTTCCTTCCTAGCTTAACGATGGAAAATCTGAGTAAGTACCACATTTTATTGTAATATTATTAGTAAATCACCTTTCTGCTCTGCCAGAGGTTCGGTTTATTTAGGTTAGGTAGAGTCCACCATTTGTGGAAATCAATTCAGGATTTTTACCATGGATTGGTTGTTTTAGAAATGTCAGAATTGATTCAATTCTGAGTTGGTACCTGACAGTCATATCGATAAGTAACTTTGCCAGAGAACGTTCTCTTGGTGACTGAACTGGTTTAAGTGGAGGCTTACTCCATCATACCATATCTGTAATTATAACCTTTACCAAAGGTTTAGCAAAAAAATGTGTCTTACTACCCGTCCTGGCTATTCTTATACAAATGGAGGAGTAATGAGATGGGAAAGGTAGTTGATTCAATTAAATTAATTGAATAACAATAGGGAAATGTAGCCATATTTGTGTGAAGAGAGAGTGGGAAACTGTTTATAAAATATCACTCAAGTACACTCAGCCGAGATTTAAACAATGAATGACCTTTCCCTCGCCGTCAAAAGAGTGGGGCCTATATTGTGAGAGCGACCGTGCGGTCTTGGGTGTGTCAATCAGCTACAATGACAACTCTCAATGCCTAGCATTGCGAATTTAACCCGCATCTATAGGGACCTACTGTAGATTTGTGCTTCTCGACTTAAGGTGGGGATGTATGGAATGCGAGCTAAGGCCTTTGTTTTTGAATTTTTATAGCAAAATATTTTTTGGCCAAATTTAATAAAATACTATTCCAGTAGAAGCATAGCTTAATTTCCTTAACATAGTGACCTAAATAGTTGTTGAATATGTGTCATGAACATAATGGCACTAACCGATAAACTTTTTAAACGAAGAAAAAAAGTTTTCATTAAATTCTAAGGCACCCTTGACAGATATTCAACAACTTTTAAGGTCACCATGTGAAGAAAATTAAACTTTATGTTTTTGTTGGAGCAATATTTAATTTAGTTTGGCCAAAAAAGTTTGGCTATAAAAACGGTAGAAACACCGACCTTAACTCAAGTTCCCTAAATCCCCACCTTAAGCAGTCCCCCGCTGCTCTTCGGGTGGTCACTATAAATGTAGTGCATGGCCAAGAGTGACATCCAATTGATATTTTGTCCCCCGCGTCTTTCTAGCCACACGGACCTATTCGAATTCTAACTACGCTAAGTGGGGGAAGATAAGAAAAGTAGAGTTCAAAGAAAACGCATTCAAATTTGCATGAAAGGAGGGGAGGAAACAATTGGTCGAAAATTACATCTGCAGTACACCCAACCTGGACTCGAGCCCAGACCTCCCGGTCATTGGCAAACTAGACTAGATGAACTTAACTTTTACTCCACGTGCCATCGATACGGGTGACCACTTAAGTTACCAAATGGTCTCGAAGGCATCACACTCGTGTTAGACTAGCCTACTGAAGACGGAGATATCGGGGCTTGAATTCCGGGTTTTCCACTCTCCTCACATACAAATGCGGGTATATTCCCTCTAAAACGCTTCCTTCTTAATTACTACCCCATTAGAGTTATCATATGTGAGTATTGCCTGAACAGGTAGTGTGACATTAGCAATGCTAGCTAATTTGCGTCAATACTACCCGCCTCGAATAATGCCGATTTGTTGGTGGCCACTTTTTGATTATTTTTTTCCTTGCTTAGGTTACTTAATTTAAGAATAAATCTACCTAAGCTTGTGGTTTACATTATTTGTTTTAACTTTAAAATTTGATAGTGTTTAAATTAAAGATAAGTTTTTGTAGAAGTATTTAATGTGAAGAAATTACAAAGGTAATTTATTATTGTTGATCTTTAAGCTATAACTTTAAATGCTAACCGATGCCTTTAGTGATAACTTACTATTATTATAATGTAATAGTGCTTTGTTTTCTATTGTAATAATGATTATAGACAAGTTGAAATCTTCCCGACAACTTAAATATAAAATAAAGATACGGGTGACACTCTACGAGGGGCGGATCCAGATCATTTTAATAGGGGGGTCCTCATTATAAATATCATACTTATCAATAATGTAAATATATGATTATTTAAAACGATTTACTTACCGGTATGAGGAAATATGAAAGCTAATAAACTATTTTACATACTTACTATCATAATGTATAATTACATTTCATATACTTACTATATAATATATAATTACTACATATTATATAGTTTCTATGTAATATATAACTATATATCACATATTTTCTATATACAAATAATTATTATGTATATATTATATACTTACTATATAATATAATTAAAATAGTATTGCCCAATGATAAAAAATATTATATGTTCTTGGCATAACCAATGAATAAACTAAAAAACCACAACCGTGATATAATGTAACTCAACAGTAAGTAGCGATTGTGCGACAATAGAAATAAACCAAATATATCAACATCTAACTAATACAAATCACAATCGACCAAACCTACCTCTTATTCTATAAAAACAGTAATTTGATTTTTCTGTTATCTTTCTGAAGGAATTTCTCCAAAACGTCTTCGGGAAGAACTTGTACACTTTGATGAACATTTAACATTGCTAAACGATTCGATCGTTCCTCATTCATATTTGATCTTAGGTATGTTTTTAATCACCTTAGGGTAGAAAACGATACCTCACTTGTGCAAGTAGTCACGGAAAGAACATATAAAATGTGGAGAAGAACTTTAATGTTTAGATAAAATCCATCTGAAGCTTGTAATAAGAGTTCAACTACAATAATGAATACAAAATGAACATTCTGATTTATTTTTCCAGAGTTGTCGTGACAACTCAATCTCCCCGCGAAGTTCTGAGAGCAAGAAACGTTGTTAACATATATTTGAGCTGCCTGTAATAAAAGTTCATTTTATTATTTGGCATATGCTGAAATTAACCCATATAATTTGATATTGTGTCTCATTGAGGATATTAAAATTTATTTGAATCAAGTTTGATGTCTGATTAAAGATTAAACGGAAGTGTGTCCGAATAAGTTTGAATGGCGATCTTACGTTATGGTGGATGAACTTTAGAGGTATTTATTTACGTCATAACGACACGCTTCTTGTTTACGCTAAGACGTCACAAAACCTCAGCCTAACCGATATCTCTGTACAGCTATTTCAATATACTACATTGTGTAGTGGCGGGTATATGTTTAACGGGACTCGAATTGTTGCTCCCTTAACACCCACCTCTCCCCCTTTTCCATCACTTTCTCTACCATGTCCGTCCTATTTGCTGCTCCACAGGAGAGGCCAAGAATACTAACAAGATTCCCCGCTGCGAGCACTGCAGTCGACACAGCAGCCAAGCATTGTTGCTTCCCCCCTAACGTTACTTCGGCTGTTCAAGACCGACATATGTTATTACTTATTATTCTTGTTATTGGTACACTGTTATTGCCGTCTCATTTATGTTGTATTTGTTTTATTGTGTAATTATGTTTCTAAAAAATACGTAGTCATGCAGATTGAGGTGTTTCTGTTCTTACCACAAAGGTCATTGTTTGAAAGAACAGTTTATTGTTGTTTTAAAGAGACTATTTCTTAGAAGAGTGTGACTATAAATTGAGAATCGATTAATACCATTGTTTTGAGTAAAATCTCTTACATATATTTCTCCATTGTTATTTTTGATGGTTGTCCCATTATAATAACATAGCAATAATTATCAGGTTTTTTGAATTGCACCTGATCTTACTACCCACTCGGGCTATTAACATCTAACTACACTTATGGGATTGGAATGAATAAGGTTGAGCTGTACAGGAAATATACTTGCATTTGCGTGGGGAGAGAGTGGGAAAATATATAGGGAAAAACACCGTTGTAAGCCCGATAGTGATTCAAACCCTGACCTTCACGGGCAATTCAGTCAAACACGAGAGTGCCGAATTAGTTTATACAACCTCCAATGCAGGTAACAGCATCTTAACTGAAAAAATTATTGAACATGACGTCAATGAAACATTCGATTTGTTGTATTATTTAAAAATGGAAAGATGGTTGCTTCGACTACTAGAAACTCAAACCTGTGGTGAGCGGACAAAGATGCCAGTCACCTATTATCCATTTTGCCATTAATGTGGAGGTTGGGGTTCGAGTTCCGTCTGTGTGTACCCATTTGGTTCATCCTAAATGTTTTGACCCCTCACCTTTCTCAATGCAAATGCAAGTACATTTCTTCTAAATTCTACCTAACTCGCTACCAGCGATTAATGCACATTTTAAGATAGTCCATAAGGGTAGTAAGATGTTGAACCATAAATTAATAAAAAAAATTCTAGCATTAATAATACCGGATATCTCTTTTTGAGTTTAAACATTTCATTTAATTTAGACAAAAGGCTTTATTTTTTTAAATCTCAGTACTTAATTAAAACCTTGGATAGATTTAACAAGATAGTGACTAAACTTTTACTTTAACTGAACTATTTATTTATATTAAGGTATGGATGCAGTGAATGTGAGTAAAGGTCAGATTTTTGTTGTTTTTATATCAAAACATTTTTTCGGTCAAAATAAATTAAATATTGCTCCAGTAGAAACAAAGCTTAATTTTCTTACCATGGTGACCTCAACAGTTGTTGAATATAATATGTTATTATCATAGTAGCATTAACTATAAACGTTTTTAAGTAAAGTAAGAAAGTTAAATAACATTCCAGGACAACCTTGACCAATATTCACGCGAAAAAAAACTAAGCTCTGTGTTTCTATAGAAACAATATTTGATTTATTTTGACAAAAATAAATTCCAAGAAAACTATAAAAACACTTACCTCTTCTCGCGTCCCCTACATTTCCACCTTAAATAAGAAGAATCACCAAAATTGCTGCGTATCTAAACGCTAGGAAACTAGATTGTAATGAATAGTGATGGTGTCCCCCTCCCTTTTCTCCTTGTTATTCATTAGTATTCGATTACCAAAAGCAAACATAATCAATCAGTCATTGAGATGCATAGAGTGCGCGCACCGCACATATGTGGTATCATCCCCTCTCTCCCACTCCTCTCCCATGCGCACATGTGGTCAGGGAACGATAAGGTCCTAGGACATGTGAAGGTCTAAATGAAGAGCATGGGATAACATATAGACGACCTCATTATGAATCCCAAACACACACACACGAGTCATCAAGCTAAACATCACACTTGATGCAAAATCGCAGTTGTGCTATTTGCGTCCAGGGTCTAGTCCCACAAAGTTATCGCTAGACAATGTTTCAAGTACGGAACTATTGTTGATTCTAAAGATAAAGTGATCATTTCTACTTTCTCACGACCCCTTGGAGAGAGGAAGTATTCTGATCGTCAGCTCGTGGTCTTGATGGATGGCGACGTTTCATGAGCCCTTGAACGCGAAAAATGTGGTTTTCGCGATGTCTCGACCTGGAACTGAAACCATTTTATTGATCGAGCTAAAACTTGTTGTGTAGGATTTTAGTAATACACCACAGGGGGATTTTTGTAATTAATGATCCAAACCTAAAATTAAGAGTAGTTTATTTAAGAAAGAGAATACAACTACTTTCTCGAAATCGGCTCTAACGATTTTGGTTAAAATTCGTATCCAGGCATTGTTAAACATTACAAATAAACTGGTGGATTTAATTGTTTCTTCTAAATTAATTTTAGGGCACCCTACAATTGCATAAACTTACAATTTGGTTCTTATTTCCACTACTATTTCTGGATTTATTGCCAGAAACTTGACCACTAATTTCTGGCAGACAAAAATAAAATAAAATGATCTCCTGTTCAAATGGAACCCTGAATTGTAAATAACCTGTGCAATTATCAAGCTCCTGAATTATTTGTATTTTTTATACAAATAGACCTAACTCATTTTGTAGTATATTAAGTTTTGGTATTATGTTTAATCTACTAATATGTTAATGGAACTAAAATTAATAAATATAAAATTATGAGAACTGGAACCAGAGCCGGAACCTAACGAAGAACTGAAAAGAAGAGGAAATTTTATTTTTATAGAACCAAAACCCTTAAGACTCCCTGGTATAGACATGGTTTGCCCTAAGGAATTTTTTACTCTATCTTCACCCAAATGTGGGTACATTTTCACTAAATTCTATCTTAGTCAACCGTATTACAAAATTGCAAATATGTGGATTGCACAGGTTGGTATATACGTGGTATATACAAAAATGTTATTTCATACAAAGTCTGGTGTTCTTGGTATTATTGAAATAAACTCCATAAACCAATTAATATAAGGATTATATTATTTGAGTGTGTTGTATTGCATGAAAATAGATACCACTAACTTAAACCCCGTAAAACTGGGTACTTGTAGCTAGTACAGCATGTAAATGTTTCATCTGTGTTGAAATATAATGAATTAATATCTATGGAATAGTATGAACTGTATCACTCGTACCAAGGTAACGCCAAACAAATATCTTAGAGGGTAGTCCTTTCCCCTCATCACACCATCAAGCAAAAACATTATTATTTAAAATTATTCATGAAAACTTTATTGTTGAATTTATTATATATCCATTAATATGCATTAAAAGATGCGTAATGACTTGAGTAATTTTCCGATTGGACGAGCTTTCCGAGTTCGTGAAGGAGCAACTATGGTTGTAGGACTCGACTTATGCATGCTGATGAGTTCCTTTACGCTGGCAAGAAATTTGCATGGTGTTCGCAAGACATTAGACGGCGGAACTTTACGACTTGGATAGGGCAACAGTTGCTGCTATCAAGGGCACCACCTATTTAAAAGAAAATATCCTTATATTGTAGAGTTTCAGATGGGTCAATATAATACGTCACCCCAAAAAAACTGCGACAAAAGGTTTTATCGGTTTTTTGTCATATATTGGGTCTTTTTTAGTGCAGAAAAAAAGTCTACCAAAAATGACCACAGTAAGTGGGTTAAAACTAGGCTAGTTCCTAGATATTCCTCACTGACCCGTAAAATCAAGAGTTGGGCCATCATTTTTTACTAAAATTATAACTTTACATTATTGCATAGTAATGTAATTTATATTTGATACTTATTTAATGATTTGAAAGCTTAAATTGTGCTGTATCATATTTAATATAATTATTAATACTATCTTTATTATTAGTACTACGTCTTACTACCAGTTTGGATTATACGCACTTACGCTAATGTGTAATGGTAGGGTGATTGTGAGATGAAATGGAGGACCTACAGCTTAACGTGTGATCCGAACCACGGTGGAGGCCTGGGCATTCCCCACATTCACAAGATGTCTTGTCAGAGGGGAAGGAAGGGTTTGGTAATCAGATAAATCAGTGTCGAGACCAAGGATTGAACCCAGGACCCACAGCATAGAACTTGGACATCTTACTCCTAGACCACCAGGCCACTAATATATGTAATATTGTTGGCACTCTTACACTATATATTATTAATAATTTAAAAAGCTAAATTTCAAACCCTAGGTATTAAGTCAAGGCTAATATCCACGATAAAAACGAAAAGGTAAAAAAAAACTAATCGTCTGCTGATATCTTATCCACAACTGACTTGCACTAAATTGTGTTTTCTTCTTGTCTAGTACCTCATGAATGATAGTGACGGTTGGGTTTACAATATATTCAAGAGTGGTGTAACAATGCAACAAGGACCAATAATTTTCCTCCATCTCTTCTATTAATGAAGCGAAATCAGAATTTTTATTTATCACAGATTTCATTACGACATGGTGAACACACTTGTCAAAAAGAAGATTCCCTCTAAATGACCTTTGAATGGATTTACCGGTCATCATATGAACAACAGCGTTTTCACCGTGAGCCACTTCTAGTACGCTTTTAAGTCCTGTGTCCTTCATCAGAGTCTCTATCACTCCAAGAAGATTCATAAATGTGTGAAAACTACCGAGCATTAGCATAATATCTTTTCAAGTTACTACTTTGGGGTGCAGCACTGATAATCTCATTAGCTTTCCAATACTGTGGTTGATCAAATGTTATTACACGTGGTAAATGGTGAGTCATATGCATCATCCCCTGTCAGTTTGGAGCTGGCTGTTTGAAATAGAACGAAAGTTCCCATAAGATATCAGCCCTCATGTCACAATTTTGGATGATGAGATATTC
Organism: Timema shepardi; assembly: GCA_902151425.1. NCBI lineage: Eukaryota > Metazoa > Arthropoda > Insecta > Phasmatodea > Timematidae > Timema > Timema shepardi. The sequence goes on along the minus strand of CABFVX010004651.1, from coordinate 46,957 downwards.
TTGAAACTTTGATGTTTCAAAGGACATCTCTTGTGGTACTCAATGATATCAACCTTGGATGACTCTATAATGTTGAGGTCACAAGTTATGTTCCTACTAAAAGCATGCATTGTTTTCCTCCCAGGCATCAATGCAGCTATCATGGTTATTCCGTGAATGTACCTTTACCATTTATGATAAGAATATTGTGGTCTACAATGTGACCAGAAAATGAGAGTGGCAAGGCCAATATAACTACATTTTCAAGTAACGAATTTGGCGAGATAAAGCTTGCAGCATTCGTTTCAAGTCGAAGCACTTTAACTTATGACAAGGCATACCCCATTCTATGTAGTGTGTCCACAAGTAATTTTGGCCTATATGCATGATGCACCTGTACAGCTAGACCAATCTATAATGGTGCAATAATAGCCCTCAGTCTTACCGCTTGCACTATGGCATGTCCGAGACTGGTAACTTTGTGTTGTTTATTTTTCCCACAAACAGATAATTCAGCATGTTCTGTAGTGTCTCTGGAAGGAATCCCTGTGCCAAGTTAATATTTATATCTTTTGAATTAGGGTAAGAATTGTTAACAGTTGGTACATTTGATTTTATATCGCTCCCTAGCAACCTTACTTCTGCATTACTTCTGACTATTTTTATGTTTCTTCGTCACCTTCTCGTTGAGCATTATTATAATAAGATCGGATTATATTGGAGGTTTACACTCTAAATGTTACAATGTATTTTAAACCATTTCCCTCTGCAATGCAGATGGAGTCCCCATGGTGTTCCTTGAGTTTCTTCTTTAGATAGTAGTGACCAGGAGGAACCGAATCGTAACGATCCAAATAATCCTTCATTTTACCGTTCAAGTATGCAATCGTCATCTGTTTATCATCATTCATCTTATGTACACATCTTGAAAAATGACTGCTCTTGATAAGCATCTCCAAGCCATACATATTTTCTAGGTTTCCCATTCGTTCCACCTCGAAATTGCAATGGTGGATCATTGTCAGTGCGTAAATTGACACTGCATGTATGGTGGTATATACAATCAGCAGCATGTAGATCTCTGCCATAGTACTCAATCCGGCCTTTCACAATAAACGACCGATCATCAGCAGGACTTTCACAGTACTCCAGAATGGTCTTGGCAAATTTTTTTGGTCCTGACATAGCTGCAATCTGAACCTCCTAAAGCAATCTGCAGCCCACAAAAAAATGCAATCATACTTGCTGTTGAAATCCCCAGTTGACATACGGGCACTTCTCTTCAGTGAAAGTTTGGAGGTGCAACTTTTCTTCTATTGAATGCCAATGTTATTTTGGTTTATATACTGTTTCCGACAATCCATGTGTACCTTACAGACAGCCGTCACAACAATATTGTTACTTCTTCTAACACTTTCGGCATTGATGCCTTCAGCACCCCTCTGATGCACTTGGAATACAACGTCTTCTTCTTTAAGCCTTTCTTTGCAGATGAAACAACATTCATATTTTGAGATTGAAGCACTTATAGTGAAAATGAAACTCTAATAGAGGCCTTTAATATTTAAGAATATTATTCAGAGAAAATTTTAAATCCCTACCATTTCATTAATAAAACATAATTAAGTAAAATTTTCTTTGCATATTTGGTCAGGATATTGGGCGCCATCTTGAATTTACAGTAAAAATGGACAAATCTATTTTCATCAACATGTTCCTTGAGAATTCTAACCTTAGCTTAGACCAAAAAAAATGTTTAAAGCCAAAACTAAAGTATCTTGTAATTCACACATATTTTAACTACTTCCAGCAGTCAGATTTCAGTAGACTTTCTTTCTGTAATTAATCACACATAGAAAGTTATGATAAAATTTAGAAACATTTTGTTGCAATTATTTGGGAATTAGAGGGATTTTTTTCCCCCAAATTGACCCATCAGCTTCAAAAAGCCTAAAACAAAATTCAACAATTTTACGAGTAGATTTTTTTTATAGCTGCGTCTAACTACCTGTTCGGGTTATACGTCTATGTAAATTAATGTCTTAGGGATTAGGAAATCTAAATTTAGAGACAATATCCATGATTCTAGCCATCTACATTAATCCCATAACTCAACCTTTCGCCTGAAACTTCATTAAATATGAGATAATAACTATCCTTTTTTATATAGATTATAGAACTTACAAAGTGTAAGATATTAAATCCAGTATGGACATACTGACACCTTTCTCCTTCAATTTGGCATGAGCCATATTTTGAAATAAAAAAGTGCTTATTAAATAACGAGGAATCTCCAGACGTCTTTAATACGCCTACATGGTAAACGGCCCCCTTAAAGACCTTGTCATTTAAAAACTATTTATATATGGGGTCAGTGGCACACCCAGGAGGGAGAAGAAGGGCATTTCCCTTCTCCACTAAGATTGCAAATAATTTTAATAAAAGCTTAAAACAAATTAAATACATTAATAATATAAATCATTGAAGATGTGCCGAATGTACAGACTATATTTTAAAACCAGGCTTGTGACTTAACATTAAAATGGTAGGCCATTACTCTTATTAAAAAATGCCCCTAAAACTTCAAATTAGACAAAAAAAACTAGTGATTAAGCACGGTGTTTAGCCGATAAGGGCACTAGTGAGAACGCATGAAACACTGATGTGGCAAAATTGTGATAATTAAAAAGGTCATGACTGTTTGTAAACATACAGAAACACCTCCAATCTATTGAGAATAATAATTAGATATGTTTTGCAAAAAATTTAATCTTGCTTATTGTTTAGCATCGTATTATTACCCATTCAGGTTATAAGCTTAATTACTAGTTACACGAATGTAATATGAATTGGGAAGGTTTAATTTAGAAGAATTTAACCCGCATTTGCGTGGAGGGAGAGTAGAAAACGATTTAGGAAAACCACCCCAGTTCACCCGAGCGAGATTTGAACCTCGATCTCCCCATCCTCAGCAGTCTAACTCAACACAAAACCAGCGCTTAAGCCAACTACTCCACCAAGGTGGGTATCTTGCTTATTATTCTCACTAATCGCTTAAGGTTTACTTAAAAGTGGCCACTTTATAAATGCCACCAAAGTTTGAGATGAAAACTCAATTTGCGTAGCCTCTAAAATGGTTTGTTGGAGTAAACCCTTTTAATGTCAAATTGGGTTCACACTATGACGGGCTAAAAGTATTTAGTTTTTAACAATAAGCCCTCTAAACCATCCAATAAACCATTACTGACAAGATGTTTCTACTTACCATGATCTCAGGTTGTATGACATTTTTGTTTACATACAAAATCTTATTTCAACTCACGAACCCAGTGGTTTGTTAAAAAAGCCCATTCAAATCAGATTACAACTCCAACTTCAGCGACCACTTGAGGAGAAAGAATTAACGCAGCGTGCAAGCGTATGAAGCTCCGCATCACATTCAGCTATTCTGAGAGATGCTGGCATTACGCTATAGTCTCCCACAACTCCCACAACTCTTCTGAACGGGAACGTCAAAGGGTAGAACAGGATATCTCTTTCATTTCCCCTCCTTGGCCCGCTATTTCGATCATATAAATTTGGATGATAATACCACAAAATGGAGTCCGTCCCTGGAGGTTTTGCAAGCTACCATGGCCCAGCTGATGGCTAGTCTGGGAGAATATCCCAGATGCGGAAGAGAACACAGCACAGAAAGAAGGGCTGGCCGTGTGAACAAATAACTCTACTAGCCTGGTAAGTATCTCGGAGATAGTTAAATTTCCTTCTCGGCATCCGGGGGCCTATTGGCGGTGAGGTCATGTGTTGTCAGACTCAGTCCTGAATAGTTGCTCATAAGTATAATGTTGGATTATACGTTTGACGAAAAACTAGTGCAGAACAGAAACGTGGTCACGTGATGATATCTAAGCCAATCAGAAGATTTCCCCCTAATCGGTGCCAGCTGTTCCGCTCAAGTTCAAATCATCTCTGCTTTGTCCGCTCTGCCTGAGATCTTTGGCACAGGAGACCCAATCAAATCTCAGAGCCAACCATCTCAAATTAGTGCGCATGCGCATTTGATAACGTATGTACTCTACAGTCAGAAACTAGCAGACAGCTTCGTTGGCCGTTGTGAGGATATTTGAAATAACCCTTTAATGTAAGGCGTGTGTATATAAGTATTGGTTTTGGTGCCACAACATGGCATTATAATTTGAAAACATCCATCGGTAGAATGCTTAAAAAAAGTATATCTACTAGACAATAAAATATGTTGATAATCAGCTTTTTAAAGTTAGCGTTGCAATGCATTATGGATCAACATACAGCGTGTGTTTTTTGTGCCACTGAGGCAGATTCTGCTTTCTATTTTCGGCGAACGTGTGAATTAAGCTTAAGTCTTCACTATAAGGGAATTAGGGCATTATGGTGTGTCTAAAAGGTTTTTTTCTGAGCAGGCATGCTGGGTCAGAACGTTAGTGGTGTTCTCTGTTGTTGGGGGCTTTTTACCGTTGTCCTTTCGAATAATCTGGTTGTGGTCTGATTGTTGGCACGGCCTGGAATTCCCGTCTTGCCATTCTAGCTTTGGTATTCTGATATAGTTCTTGAGAGTGTCCTATGTAAGTAAACTCCAATGTATCTGTTTTTCAGAGCACCTTGTATACGGGTAGTTCGACCTTGAGCTGGGGAAGTTTTCCAGAGTTGAAACTGTAGGTTTAGTCCCGTTCACCGGGCGAAGCTCTCAATATAATACACAAGCCCTTTGACCCCTGCACTATAATTTTAGGGGTGGGAGGCAGTCAATAAATCATACATAAAACGTTTCAGTTAAGCTCAAACACTCACACAACATACACACATTGCCTCCCATCCCACCTAATGCACAAGATTGGGCGGTAACGGAATTTGGTCCTTGGAGAGTCTGGTCAGTCAAATGTGGCAGACCTGATTGGAGCCAAATCCTGATGTTGCTTCAATAGTAAATTCATTGCCTCAGCCGTTCAGCACACGCACGCACGCACACACACACACTTATATATATAGCATAGTTATTTTTTTATCATCCAGGTGACAATGAATCCGCAGATCTAATTGGATCCCTGACATTTCCCACAAACTACCCACTGTGTTTTTATCCTAATTTCTTTTGAGGGTTATTTCATGCTGTTTCTTCCATTCATTGAGGTGGCTCCAGTATTCGGTCTTCTTCAATCTGCTTGGAGTTGCCCCACCCTTCTCTACGAGAGTCGTATCTTTCTTTCAAACTATTACGCATGATAAAGTGAATAGGCTCTGAACTGAAGTCCAATCAGCTTAGATGCCTATGTAGAGAAAGAAGTAGATTAGTTGGTTTTCACACGTGACCATTGCAGAGGTTTTTTTTTACAAAATGGAACTTATTATTCAATCACCTACCTCAAACCTCAAGGACACGCTTGCTACATACTGATCGTTGTTTCATGCTACTCGAAACTTCTCAGATGTATTATGAAATCATCAGCGATCTCACCGATGAGGCAGACCACATCATTTATGGATATATAGGTTTCCATCTGGGATGAACTTGGAGATTGGGCGTCTGCTTTAATGCATTAGGCTATTGTTGGGAATATGTTCAGTTTGATGGCTGGCAATTTTCCTGTCGATTTATTTAATGCCAATTAATCATTTAGACCTGCAATTATTTTAGGGTAAGCTTACTCTCAGGACTTGGGTTATTGCATTAAGTTTCTGGGACACGCCTTGTACTTGTGTATTAAACTTTTGTATTATGCTAACTTTAATAGCTTGAACTATGACATGTATATAGTGTATTGGATTAAACTTTACAATGTAGAGTTCAATGAACTATGTACTTGTACTATGTACTATGAACTATGTACCGAGTCATGTAATCTCGTTTTTGTGTTCCTAGATGACAGTATCTCAATTTTCTATAATATGAACTTGTAAAAGTAATTTTTATAATAGTTTGTATTATTCCCTGTTGCAATTGAGACCGAGTTAACTAAATTTTGTTTTTTAGTTTGATGGTTCTATCATAATTTACATAAGTGGCTTTGACCACTTTTATTTCTTGGGACATTGGGGAAAATTTTTATAACGCTTTTAGTGGTATCTGGGTCCTACTGTTTATTTTCTCTCACTTTCTCTGGCGGCATTAGGTTTAGGTGGATTATTATACTCCGAATTATCATTGCCTCTCAGCCTTAGTGTGTCCAAGTATGTACTGACGCAAATAAGCGTAGTTGGGACAGTACTAATTGAGACCGTGGTGCTCAATTGACATGGAGAATATAAACTATTGTGTGGGTGTGTCAGCTGTGAATGGCCTTTCAGTAAAATAAGAGATCGCCTACACATTTAAGTGTGTTACTTGCACAAAATATAATTTGTTTTAACCATAGTTCCGTTTAGGGATAAGAATATAGATTTGAAGCGATTAGTTTGGATTGATTGGAGCCTTATAATTGTTCCTAACCTTGCATTACTAGACGATAATAATTATTTATTTTACTTATGAATATTTTCACTTTTATCGTCCCACCCAATGGACTCTCACAGCTAGTTTTTGGTTGTATTATGTTTAATAAATTAACCCAATGCTTAGAAATAGACCAACATTGTCCATTTGAACATAATCTTAAATAAAATAGCATATGCTAACTGTAGAACATCTTATATGTGTCAATTTGACGTTAACTGAAGTGTGGACGATTATGAAACTCGTACAGTAAAAATAGGCTTAATTTTTATTAACTTATCGGACTACGTATCACTATGAATTTTATGCAATCTTTATTTATTTTTGTATGTTTTAAATTGATGCACTTTGAATAAATTAATTTTTGAAGGCCGTAAAGAATGCTGGGTGGCAGCAAGATTTGAGGAAGAGGAGTTGGCGCCAAAGTGTGAGTTTAAGATGGACGTGTAAAGTAAATTTTTAGACTGCAAATTAGTTAAATTTTTATAGTAAAAAATATAATAATACTGAAAATGGTCATGAAACTATCAACCATCGCTATGGTAAGAAGGACTTTTGAAACTACAATTTTTACTTGGATATTTATCACAAAATTAGAGCCGTTATAGTGACTTGCATACGAAGAGGACTACACCCAGGTGATATGTTTCATTTTTCATTCTATCATAAATAATAATCTGATATCATCGACTCCCCAAAACTACAAGACTACGACAACCCCCAGTACTTTCCACACAGACAAAGTCTACAGAGATGTAGCTTCCCATCAGGTAGACCTTCTAGACGTTGTCTAGGGGCTACCACAAGGAGGAACTTTGTAAGGATTTCTGGAAGTCTCTTGTGCCGTCCAGTTAGGGGCAGTCGCCGCTAGGGCAAGACTTCATCTCAAACCCATGAACTTCCAACCACAACCCGGATCTACCCCTGGTTATGTCAATTATGGAAAAACTTCTTAAAAACATAAATTGAATGCAGGCCTTGCCAACACGTCGATCACGGCATTATTTTTGGTCGATTGCTAAATATTTTGTGAGTGAGAAATGTTCAAATCTTCGAAAATCAAACATGGTACCAAACTCTAATCTTATATACCAATGAACATTTGTTGTTCAAATTAGCTATATTCAAATGAGTTGCGTCACACGACCAACAGAGGGATATGCAACACAGGCACGGCAAAAAAAAAAAGCATTTCAGGTACATGTACTATCGTCTGAGACCAGAGAGTTGGCAACCATAGTGAAACGAATACTGCAACAGATCAGATCAGTAGCTTGTTGTTCGTAAAATGCGTTCTCTCTTAATGTTTGTTTTGAATTAGTTCCTCGTTCAACTGCTTTTTCCTACATTGTTCATTTCCCATAATATGAATAAGGGTTAGTGTCTTACACTCGTACTGTCTCGTATAGCATTAATGACAGAGTGTGTCATATGTAGTGAAATAAATAATAGTGTGATGAGGCGAGTTGAAAAAATGGGCAAAAAATGTGAGCAACAATTACAGGCAGACATAAGTAACTGTAAAGCCTTCTCTCTCCAACTTGATGAATCCAGAGATATCAGTGACACCACTAAAGTCATTGTTTCAAACTTATGTATTTTAGTTATTTTACCACAAAATACGAAACACTTGATGTGATTCCTATAAAAGAGAGAACTCCATGTCTGGCTACACTCACAGCCTTCAAAAACTTCGTTAATAATTTTAAATCTCCTCTTTTTAATCTAGTATTAATTACAACGGATGTAGCAAAAGCAATGACAGGTCATGCTCAAGGTTTAGTTGCAATATGTCAGAAATTTGATTTATTCCCCGATTTTTGTGTGTTTTGTTGTATAATTCACCAGCAGGTAATGACTATCAAGCTTTTAAACACAAAAAGTGTGATAGACATAACCTTCAAAATTGTTAATTCAATCCTAGGGCAATCTCTTCAGTGGAGCCTCTTAAAAATGCAACTTGGTGAGAAAAAAAAATTAATATTACATACAGATGTGTGGCAGCTAAACCAGAGTAAGCTTCTTCAAATATTCCGCGATTTATTCACCTAGATTAAAACATTTTTGAAGAAAAATAAGATGGAAATTGAGAGTTAACTATAGGAAGAGGTTTTATTGTCTTACTTGGCATTTCTGACCGATTTCTCTGAATCTAGAACTCCGGGATGTAGATAAGATGGTTGGTGACATGATTGGCTTGATCTCTACCTATTTAAACCAATTCTAGCTCATGATCATTGACCTTCAACCAAACACTTTTGACGATTTTATAAACATTCAAGATCACAAGTTTACTACCGCATATTTTGATGTATAAACAGAGAAATATGTTTTGAAATTGGTAGAGATAAATAGGAATTTCAATACTGATATAATGACTTCAAAAAATTGAAAATATTGTCCCCGATATTTATTTCCCATTCAGACCAGACTTAGATACAAAAAACATTACAGGAAAAGTTAATAGATATGATTTGTTCTATGGTTAAAGCTGGTGTGATCTGTTCTTAAAGGGCCGGTCACCAGAAGAATTTTATAAATGTGTTTCCTGAGAGAAGTATACCAATATAATATAAAACAATGAAATGTTTCACTCCTGTTTTGGTTCAACACATTTTTTCAAATCGGAATTTTTCTACTTGAAATAAACGAGGACTAAACATCGCCATAGTTTAACAGATTTTCATTTTGAAGGTTTGTTGTGACTGACCGTGTCATCCTGGTGGATGACATGGAACAACCATTTTTTCATTAGTAAAAAACCTGTTTTTAAATGTATCCAGTGACTAAAAATGTCAATATTTTTGTTCATTGTTGACAGTATTTTTGTATTTGATCTGTATATGATGCTTTTTATTTATGGTATTGTGGAGGGAGTGTATGCCCTGGTTGCTCACAGTTGGTTTTAATGGGGAAAAAAAGTAGATCGTGAAAGAAAACAAGTTGTCCAGGTCTGATGTGATCCATTAGTATTTACCTCATCAAGCACGTTGGCAACCACGACCAATTGGGCGTGGCCTTTTACAAAGTGTGCAGCTCAATAGACGTCAGTGGTCAAATAGGCAAAGCATCAGATTCAAGGGATACTAATACCGAAAACATTTAATACGATTCAGTTTATTGAGAGAGAACAAATGGCTCTAGATTAGTTTGTAGGGTTAAATTTAATTTGTAACCAACATGAGGCATCGTAACCATGAACTTTAACATGAAATGATAGAACGGGAACCAGAAATGGTAACCTTTTTGAACATATCAATCTATAATTTCTAGACACAATAATATTTTGTGTTTGACTTGTTTTAGAAAGTGTATTTTTCTTCTTTTTATGTTCTGTCATTGTCTCTCTTACTAAGTTTGTAATATATTCGTCACGTTCCTTGAGCAAGATTGGAGAGTGACCTCGCATAGAAGTTTCCATAGAAATCCGTCACCTAGAATGTCGTAGATATGGTGTCCCTGTAGCAAGGCTTGCTGTTGATTCCTCAGGTGTTGCGGGGTTCCACATTTACAAACAACATGATCAGCTGTTGCCTCTTCTCCGCAGTCTCAGTCCTCTGTCATTGAGAAGTGCTTTGCACGACCAATGTCCTGTAATGTAGTGCACAAGCCCCTGGGTAGGTTGCAGGTGTTTTAGGGTCAGACATTTATATATGCTTGGAAACATGTCATAGGTTCGCCTACCCTGTTTGTGGCTTACCTAGCTATTTTGACACTCGTCTTGCAATCTTCTTCCTATCTCCACCAACGTCCTCACTCCAACGCTGGTTAGTTTTCCCACACGGCGGAAGCCATTTTTCTTCAGAAAGTACATTGAGCCTCTCAATATTACCTCTACATCCAGCGGGATTGTACATAGTGAGTTGATAAATGGTGGTGTATGTCATCGAATATGTGTTTGATATTTTCAGAAGAATACTCCTATGAAGCTTCCTTAGCAACTAAGTTGGTACTACGTCCTTCAGACGGTAGGCCCATACGTTCGCCCAGTAAGCCATAATGGAGACAAGTAAATCCTCGTGATACCTCTTGATGTATGTATAGATAGATGGAACCTTCTTTTTACTACACTGATTACTTTATTCATCACACTTTTTTCCCCACACACTTGCACCGTGTGAGCCTGGAAATGGCATCCAACATCCCACCCAGGTATCTGGGGGTCCTACTCCACCTTATAACCTATCTTCAGTAAAGGAACCCTCAGAAGCGTCCCTTTGAATATCATGCATGTGGTCTTCACTGGTGCTAGCTTGAGTTTAACCCCATTGCACCAAGTATCTAAACCTTATAGTACCTGGTTTGGTTTGGTCTATAGTTGTGGGCCCTAATATCCTTCGACTACTATGAACATATCATCTACGAAGGCCACTGTTTCTGGGAGCGCCTATATTTCGTGTAACCCTGGCTTGAGTCATTTATGCCAGAAAACCATCCCACTTACTGACCTTGGGGGAAGTCCTTGGTCAGATTTATTAATCAATAATACTCCTGGACATAGCAATGTGACATAGCTGCCCTTTAAATAGTCTTTTCTCCTTAGACTCTTGAAAAGAGTGGGCCACCACAGATTGTCAAAAGCCCCCGAGATGTAAACCTAGTTTTAACGGGTATTTCTATCTTAATTTTTTTATGTCCAAATGACTGATTACATGACATCCTCTATCTGCGGAAGATGGCAATATATTCGCCAACAAACTATGGCCACCTGGTCAAGATGGTTCGTTTGTGGGCCGACGCCATGGTGCTGTTTCATGTTCAAATGCTAGTATGCCCATGACAAATATAGAATAGTGGTTGAGATAACTGTATGTGAAAAATTAAATCAAATTAAACCAAAGCAAGATTTGGAAGAGAGCTTTAAAAAACTGTTTGAAAACAGGGTTTAAACTAACTCTCTTCTTCATCATACATAAATGTGGATTTTTTAGTAACTTGGAAGAATGTTATTTTCAAAAAATTATCGGAAATATTAGTTTCTCAAATTTCCCGTCACTGGTTTTTATAGGCTTTGTATATAAACATATCGGAATAAATTTACATAATCTTATATTTGTGCATCTCTAAGCCAAGAATTTCCTATTGAATGATAATAATTTTAATATAAAATAAAACAATAGAAGGGTGACAATTTAATTTGAAGAGAAGATATTTTTTATAAATGAATTAAAGGATTTATATTTTTAATGATAAGGTTCAAAGTAATTTTTACGATAAGTTCAAATAAAATTGGCAGTATGTTCAAATAGTTTCGGTGATAGAAAAAACTCTGAAACATTTTATGCTATTAAAGTATTCCACTATCACTGTTGCCAATATAGAAGCCTGAAAGTTTCCTTGGGGCTCTTATCTTTCCCTGACTAACGTGTTGTGACGCGTGGTAAATTGGTTTTCCAGCCGACATATCAAGGCCATGTTCTTTCGGCGTCTGCCGCTTGAACTGGAAAAAAACCAATCTTTGGCTTTAAAATCATCATCTTCGTGTGACTTTCCCACTCACTCGCTTCCTCGTTAACTTTCACCCCCTTTTCTTGACAACAATGTTGGCGTCATCACTGTTGTTTTCTGCTTCGGCTCGAACGCGCCTCAAGGAAGTTATAATACTGGAGTAGGGATTTTTTTGAAGAGAGGTAGATGACAAAACACTTCTTGGAGGATATATTATACCGGAGCAGTGGTTTGGTGGTAAGAGAGGTAGATGATAATACATCCCTTGGAGGATATAGAAGATATATATTGGAGTAGTGGTTTGGTGGTAAGAGAGGTAGATGACAGTACATACCTTGGAGGATATATATTGGAGTAGTGGTTTTTTGTTAAGAGAGGTGGATGACAATACATCCCTTGAAGGATATATATTAGAGTAGGGGGTTTTTGTTAAGAGAGGTGGATGACAATACATCTTTTGAAGGATATATATTGGAGTAGGGTTTTTTTTGGTAAGAGAGGTATATGACAATAGATCCCTTGGAGATATCTGGAGTAGTGCTTTTTTTATTAAGAGAGGTAAATGACAATACATCCCCTGAGGATATATCTGGAGTAGTCGTTTTGTTGCAAGAGACGCAGACGATAATGCCGCACTAATACATATACTGGTGACTGAAATGCGATAGCAACTGGAGTTGCTCTGTAAGTGCATAGATTTGAATGTTTATGTGTATACTGGGGTAGCTCAAAGGTGATGACAACGCGACGGATGAACTATGCGGCAACTGGAGTTACTCCAGTCACGACATGCTGTAAGCTCGTCACCCACTTACCTCAGTTACCGACAGTGTTTTGATGTGATAGCAAGAATTATTTCAAATGGGGTCGTCAGAACAACAACAAAACATAACGTAGATTATTAAAAACTACCCATATTTATATAATCATGCGTGAAAAGGGTACTCTGATAAGAATACAACTTAGAAAGCTTGGAACTAGTTAACAGCATAACTTAAATTAACGGGTGACTACAAATATTATTTTATTTAAACTATGTTAACTTTACATAAGGTAGCAGATTAAATAATTATTTTTTCACAAAGTATACAACAACCTCATCCTCATCTGAGGATGACATACCGAAAAATGTAGAAACAATAACTTCCTCGTGAGATTAGAGCTAACTATAAACAGGCATTGCTTTGGTACAAACACCTTTGTATACCAGTCCCCGGTAACCGCTGGAAGGATATATTCTAATGCAGTGATTGAGTGGATTTATAAGTTGACAGTACGGATTATTAATTATTTGGACACCAACTAAAAATTTACTTTGAGCCCCTATCATAATAATAATAATAATAATAATAATAATAATAATAATAATAGTCAAGGAAAAGTGATGTCAATGTAATATATATCACATGATGGTGAGATTATGATTATGGCTTTATCTTTACGCCATTCAAACTTTACACACACAAATTTATCAACGTTTACCTGTGCTAGCATTTAGGATTTTACTCATAATTTGAATAGTGTGTAGCTGTGTGCAAGTTTCAGCTTCTAAGTGTAAACATAGCATTCAATGAAACTAAACTGCATTTCCACTCTTAATAGCCTTTGAAAAATACTCCTAGTCAATTTAAAAACTACAGATAACGTTACAAACTTGAGTTTGTTAAGGGCGTTGAACCTCTGGACAGTATTTGGAGGGTAATTAATTTTAACTTTCAAGCCCTCTTAAATAAAAGTTAGTAATATGAATTATTCCTAGATTTAAAAAGAGAATTAGAAGTTTGGTATGCAGATGATGCCGTATTAATGACTGATAATGATAGTAACTTCCATAATTCATTAAATCGTTTAAATGTGGTGACAAGCAGAATGTATCTTCGTATAAATGTTCTCAAAATCAAGTTGATAGTTTTTAATGAAACTGGATCAGGAATTGATTGTCAGTTTAGTATAAATGGAAAACTGTTAGAACAAGTAAATGAGTTTGTGTATCTGGGCAGAAGTTTTTTATAAGTGGAAGGATGTATGATGAAATTGACAGATGGGTGAATACGTCTTGGAAAGTAGTTGGATGTATGTGGACAACTGCAAAGGATAAAGTAGTAGTTTCAATAGAGGTAAGGGTGTCAGTATATAAAAGTGTGTTAACGCCAACTTTGTTTTATGGATGTGACGCATGGGTTTGTCAGAAGAAAAACAAGAGTAAGGTGAATGCGTTTGGAATGAGATATCTGATACATGTATGTGAGAAAACAAGCATGGACAGAGTCAGTAATGAATGGTGCTGAAGGAGTGCGGTTTGGAAGGGAATCCAATATGTCATTGTGAAAGAATCGTCTAACGTTAACGTTAGTTTGGGCATGTTGAGGGGGTGAGTGTGAATCGAGTGACGAAACATATATATTTTGGAAGAAATGTGGATTTAAAGGGAGGGGTAAGCCATGTAAGAAGTGGCTAAATATTGTATATGAATGTGTGGAAAAGAGAAACGCTAAGAGTTTTGAGAATAAAGAATGTGTTAGACTCGATATATGGATGTTGTTGAAGCGTAGGGAGTATGCAAGGATAGGGAAGTGTGGAGAAAGTTAGTTAGAATAGATTAAGGTGGGTATGTGGGGGACGCGAAAAAAAGGCCAGTGTGTTTGCAGTATTTATAGCAAAATACGTTTTGGTCAAAATAAATCAAACAATGCTCCAGTACAAACATAGAATTTGTTTCTTCACATTGTGGTATCAACAGTTGTGTAATATCTGTCATGAGCATAGCGGCTTTAGAGAACACAATTTTTAAATGGAGACGGCTGTCATAAAATTCCAGGACACCCTTGACAGATATTTAAGTATATAGTAGAAATTTATGGCTAGAAACTTTAAATCATATTAGTGCACTTAGATACACGAGAAGTGACCAGTTATTTGGAAATGCGTTGTAAGTTGAACTTGACACTATGGTGTATCTCAATACTTTTCGAGACTGAATAATTTAAGGATTTTTGTGGCGTGGAACTTGGCAAGTTTTTTAGCTAAATTTGTTTATTTTATATCAATATTTTTCGTGAAGATAAGGTATAATAATACGTTTATTTAAGTGGGTACTATGTACTGTAATAAATAAATGACCAACCATAATAATAACTTTTGAACTACGTGTCCTATCAAAATTAAACAAACTGTGAAATCTACTTACAAAGGTCTTTAAAATTATATACTAATTGGCTGTGATAAGAATTAAAATAAATAGTACGACAAAATCGTAGAAATGTTCTCATATACATAACTCACATAAATAAATGCTCGAAATATAAAATTTTGAGTTAATTCAAAAAATATTCAGGTAAAAAAAAATCCACTAAATTATAGACTTTTTGAATTTATAATTCAAGTTTACCAAAAATCATTTTATGATCGGAAAAGTAACTTTCATTGACAACACAATTCAGAATTGTAACGTTACTGAATATTACATCGATGTGTGTATCTTGGCCGGATGTAGTTTAATTATTATTTAATACAGGCTTTTCTACATGAAGTTAATAAGGAAACTATCCTGATTATTAATTATGTTAAGATACAATCACCCAAAACTATATTTTTACGGTTAAAGATGCTCAGTACATGGTGCATTCAATATGTGATATATTTTTTATAAGCATACGAAACAATAGAATAGATTTATATCCAGTAAAAACAATCATATCATTGAGTTCAAATAAAACTAAATACAAATGTTTCATCCTTCCTTGTTCTAATTTTTTGCCAAATCAGCCATCGATAAGTTACGCATAAACAAGCTTTTACATATAAAAAAGTGTTATTTTTTCATTTTGAGCACTCCCAAGATACCCATTTGGAACCAAATCTTTGAAGTCATTTGTTAAACATTTCAAGTTTTTGAAAAATGAGTCATCAGTAAAGCACCAATAAACACATTTTCATCCCCAAAATAAGTAGACAGTATTATTTGTCATGCAAAACATACCCAAGATACCCATTTGGAACAAAATCGCTTAAACCATTTTTTAAATAATGTATTTCAAGTTTTTGAAAAAAAAATAGTAATCAAACTACCCATAAAAGAGTTTTACCCCTAAAACAAGAATATGATGTTATTTACCATACCATACAATCCCCAGTTATGTATTCTAAACAAAATTGTTAGGGACATTTCTGAAACATTTTAAATTTTCAAAAATGTCCCATCAGTAAACTACCTTTCCATGAATTTTTTCACAAAATATAACACAATACAGTTTTATTGATCATGTCAAATAAATCCTATATATGCATTTGAAACAAAATCATTAAACACTTTTTAGAAACAATTTCAATTCAAAAATCACTAGATAGTAAGCTACCCTTAATTTGAGGGCTAGAGTCAAAATAAAATTAAAAATCCCAAGAAACAGCCCTATAAAATCTGAATATCAAGTTTTAACAAAATCAATTAACTGCTTCGAATCCATGACCAGTAACCGACCAACAAATAGACAGAAAGAATTTTTAAATGCCCTTTTTAGGGTTTGGGTTCACATGAAACGAAAAGAATCTTCATAATCTTGAGATTAATTTTTTTAAACGATTGAAATACTCTCTTTTGATATGAGAAAGTAGAAAGTCCGATCCCTATACTACAACCTGCACACCCCTTCAACCCATTTTTGGGAACCATGTTGAAAAGTTAAGATTTTTTTTTCTCTTGGTTTACAATGCCAATGGAATTCAGCCGCTTCGGTTGAAAATAGGGGCCCACAAGTGTATCCCCAACAATACCGGCTCATACATTGATGCTGGATTGCTGTTGGTGGGCACTAAATCGAGGGGAATTTGGGTTATCAGGTGCCCGCAGGTGGTTGTTGTGAGAGTTAGTCATACCCTCGTGTGTGAAACACGCTTCATCGGTCCACAGTATGTGACTGACGAAGTCCTGATCCGCCTCATGTTGTTGCAGAAGCCACTCTCAGCACACTACACGGCGAAGGAAGATCACCTGGCAGCAGATGATGCGTTGCGGAGTAATGGTGTGGGTAGTAACCCTCATCACGCAGAACCTGTACCACTGACATTGATACGTTCGTAGCCCACGCAGTGTCATGTGTGCTGCGTGCTGGTGCTTGTTGGACAGCAGTTAGCACAGCATCCTCAAGATCCAGTGTCCATATAGTCTGTGGCCGTCTTACATCCACACGCTATGCTGGTCCCATTTGACTTGTCTCCCGGCAACACGACTCCAACCGGCGAAACACATTTATCCTTGGGTGTCATCTGTTGGGATTGCGATTGGCGTACAAACGTGTCGTAGGTCCAGCTTGGCTTTTGATTCACCCATGGTAATTGCTATGTCCCAATATTCTACCTGTTTAACACTACTGAGTGCCACATAACCCCTTCCTTCTACTGTTTTCAGAACTTTCATGCAGTTTTTCTCGGGAACTGAGGCCCTAACGTATTTTTACCGGAGAGTATTTTCTACTTAGTTTGGGGCACAGAATTGTGTGGTACAGTCCATATTCGTGAATTTCCAACCACCCTGTGTGTGTGTGTGTGTGTGTGTGTGTAAGGTGTTTGGAAACTCATTGCCCTAACTGCACATATAGCTTGTTTGAACCAAAAGTAACACAAAATACCTGTACACTAACATCCGGACTATGCTAATACCATTAAATAGTATTCAAAATTTTGGCGTACAGCACCTGGAGAGCAAAGCTATCAAGCATGCGTGTACAACAAGTTGCACTAGGCGCGCAGCACTGCACATGTAATAATGGCAAGAACTTTCTATGATGTAGGACCGTAAATGATGACCCTCAGAACGTATTCACATTAGATGGACTGGTGTACTGTCTACTATTAATTGTGGTATGTTATGCTGCCGTTCTCCAAGATGGCAAGGTGTGTAGTGCCACGCGCCTAACTTCTATGCAACCTGTTGCACAAGCATGCTTGCAAAGCTTTGATCTCCAGGTGCTGTACGCCGAAACTTTTAACACAATTTAATGGTATTAGCATAGTTCTTCGGATGTTGGTGTTTAAGGATTTGGTATTACTTTTGCTTCAAACAAATTATGTGTGCAGTTTGGGCTATGAGTTTCCGAACATTCTGTGTGTGTTTGTGTGTATATATATATATTTATATATATATAGTTGATTCCCTGGTATCAACTCATTACAGATATATAATCAATAATATAACTACTATATAAATTATATGTTCTGTAAGTACAAATAGTCTCGTTACTTTCAAAATCCTAAACAAACGAACATTAATTCTAATATTATAGTGCGAGTCTGTGTCTAATAAAACATGTATGCGGTGAAACCTAGGATCATTAATAATCTAAGCTGAAAGTTTGTGTTTTATGTTGAACGATAATCTTATGGATGGATGTGACACACAGTAAAAAAAACTACTTATTTAACTCACCTCCCATTGTTTAATGTCTTTGTTTCGATTTTAAAATTATTCTCCCTCCTATTTTTCATTTAGTTCTAAGTTCTTTTGGGCTACGTCATCCTAAACTACCTCATATAGAAATAATTTTCATTTGAACAACATTTAAGATAGGATGGAAGGATAAAATAGTTAAGGTCCTTAGTTTCATAGTTTTTATAACAAAAAATAATTTTGGCAATAGTACAGTACTGTACATAGAATATTGCTTCAATAGAAAAGTTTAGTTTAATTTCATAAATGTTAAAATCTTAAAATTTCTTAAGTTTTTGTTATAGATTCTCAGAATTTGACCACAAATTTTTCTCTTCATTTAGAAAGTTTCTGTTCAAATTCCAACATGACCATGATAAATGTTCATGAATTCTTGAGGTAGCTGTGTGTAGAAAATTATTATTATTATTAGCACCGCATCTTACTACCCGTTCGGGTTATACGCACTTACGCTAATGTGTAATGGTAGGTTTATTGTGAGATTAAATGGAGGACCTACATTTTAACGTGGAATCCGCACCACGGTGGAGGCCTGGCATTCCCCACATTCACAAATATGTCTTGTCAGAGGTGAAGGAAGGGTTTGGTAATCAGATAAATCTGTGCCGGAACCGAGGATTGAACCCCGGCTGCCAGCATAGAGGTCTGACACCTTACCCCTAGACCACCAGATCACCTGTAGAAAATTAAATTTAAAATATTTACTTTAGTAATATTTTATTTTATTTGTTCAAAAAAGGGTTATTTGGCATAAAATGTACAAAAATAATGAATTTAAGTCGTGTACTTCCTTTACCCGCACCCCCTCTACCTCTACAACACCCCCCTCCCCTTACGGTAGGTGTAAAATTCCCTCTTTTTCTGAAAACTCTATTTTTGAAACTAAGCATGTAGTCATTACTTTAAAGTTAGGTTATGTTGTTGTCAAGATTGATTTAGACCCCGGTAATTTTTTGATCGTATTTGGATCGGATTTTGATGTCTACGACTGGCCAGGCCGTGGCTTAACCTCAGAAGGCTAACGACTTAATACCACACCGTCCCCGAGTTGGTTTTACACCTTTTGTTGATTTTATTAGTCTAGATTTTACGAGGGTGTGAACAGCATCGTAAACTTGCCCTCCCTATTAATGGGAAGTTGCGTGCATGTGTGATGGGCTGGAAGAGCGGAGGAGGAATTGGGCACTGGGCAGGCCGACATTGGACGGCTTCGTGGAGTTTGCGGACAGGTCTTTTTTCCGTTGGATTTGCGGCAAAAGAAATATAGATATTGTACAATAATGGAGATTACGGATAAGCCTTTATTCCGTCAGGTTTGTATTGTAGAAGAATTTTCGGCCGCTATAAACACTGTACTTCAGTGGGGCTACCACAACTCCAGTTAGTATCTCTGTTCCACCACCAACTTACTACACAAATATAATCGTTCTTGGTATTTACGTGTCCAGGTGAAATATTTCATATTATATTCCAGCACCTGGTAGTTAGGTACCTTACCGATAAAATAAAATATATAGATTTTTATTAATTAATTAAATCACCTCCTAGCTTACCATATTATAAAAATGAATCCAACCCACTCATTACAGAAGGAGTGTCTTTTGGCTGTTAAGGACGAAGTGTCCTTCCCTAGTACTCTACTCGTAGCATTCACCCCGAAACTAACACTAAACATTTAGGATAGAATTAGGCTCTTCAAGGTATAGATGGAGTCAGCCCCAATATCTACTCAGCCAGGAAGACGGGCAATTCAAACATTTATTTAGTAAAACCATAAGAGTTTATTTTCTAAATATGGTAGTCTCAATAGTAAATTTGTTAAATATCTGTTCTGTTTATATTGGTATTTGATGAGAAACTTATGAAATGAAGACAAAAAGTAATAAAAATATTCCAAGACACACTTGGCAGTTGTTTTAACACCACGTCCTACTACCCAGTCGGTCTATACGCTTATGTACTAATTACGCTAGTGGTTTTATGGATTAAGAAGGTTGTATTTAAATAAAGTGTACCCATATCTGCGTGGAGGTAGAGTGAAAAACTATTTTGTAAAAACTATTCTTAGTACACTCAACCTAGATTCGAATCTCGATATCCCCGTAGAGTAGCGCGTTAGACCACGTGGGTTGGCAGCTATTCAAGAACCGTCGAGATAGCCATGTGAATAAAATTAGACATATATTCATATAACACATATATATATATATGTATGAAATATAAAATACAAAAATACTCCGCTTAGCTCTCATTCCTTACCATCACACCTTAAGATGGGGGGGAAGGGAACATATAGGCCCTACGAATATTTTTTTTAAAGAGTAAAATCTTTTTTTAACAAAAATAAATAAAAGGTTTCTTCAGTAAATACGTTTTCCCTTAAATTTGTTACCTATAGTAATTCAACAATTTTTTAATATCTAAAGGTGACCTGGTGGTCTAGGGGTAAGGTGTCAGACCTCTGTGCTGGGGCCCGGGGTTCAATCCTCGGTCCCGGCACAAATTTATCTGATTACCAAAACCCTTCCTTCACCTCTGAGAAGATGTGTATTAATCACAACTTGTGAATGTGTGGAATGCCAGGCCTTCACCGTGGTTCGGATCCCACGTTCAACTGTAGGTCTCCATTTCATCTTACTATCACTCTACCAATACACATTAGCGTAAATGCGTATAACCCAAACGGGTAGTAAGACGTGGTCCTAATAATAATAATAATAATAATAATAATAATAATAATAATAATAATAATCATCATCATCATCATCAAAGTTTCCCATCAAATTCCGTTATCGACTTAAACATAAATTAAAGAATCGTTGAGCTTGCTTTAGTTAGAAAATTAAATTAAACGTATATTCTGGAGCAATGTTTTATTTATTTTACCCTGGAAAAGGTTTTTTTGTAATAAATACTATAATTATATTCCACCTTGCTTTAAGTTTAAAGTTTAAAAGGTTTTTTTTGTATATAATGTTTGTCAACATTACAATGATTTTTACGAGTATAATCGTCAAGGTAGCTCTGGAAAATATATTATTTCCTTTGAGGTATATATTTTTTAATATATAAGTAAGATACGGGTCTAGAGATAGGAGTTTAAGAAGAAAGCACAAAATGTCTTACACAATGAAAATATGATCTACGCTCACACTTTACAATGCTGCCACTGGACAGAGAAATAATGGTTGCAGCTTTCAACAATCAGTCAGTCAGGTGATGGCCTTACATAGTGGACGGTATACACCAATTTAGTGCTCAAAAGTGTAATGTTTCTTTAGAGAAAAAAAAGGATTTTTGTAATGTTTAGGGGCTACCAGTCGGTTGAAATAAAAAAAAATTAAAAAAATGCTCTTGCACATTTTGATGTTTATTTCAATAAATCGTTGTACTGTAGTGAAGTATGTACCACTAAAGAAAGGAGCAACTAAATAACAAGCCATACATATTTTCAAGATGGCCACATAATGAATCCCTCAAACGGAGGGTCATCACTCTCTTCCAAACACCACCACTATCAGTTATCGCAAACTGACCGGTCATGCCAGAAAGTCTGAAACAATATTTTATGGCCGCTTGCCTAACACCCTTCCCCATCAAACACATTACGGATTGTTTTAGACCGACAATAAAACATGTCTAACAAGTCAAGGGAATTACGGATCATAAAAAATAAAAGGTTTATAGTAATAAGGATGATATGTGTAAGCTCCATGTTTGCATAACGTCCCGTGATGCAACCTGATGGTGTGCTTATTCTCGCCGTCGGGTCACACCAAAGGATGGCCAAAATTTCGCCTTGGGATCGGTTACCTGTATAAGAAAGATTGCTCGAATCCACTTTTTCTCGAATTCTTAATAAGCCCTAATCTTGAATCCTAATCTCAGAAAACGTGATAAGAATATGAACCTAAATTTCTCACAAAGGTATGACTTTTTTTTTGCTCTAATCTCTGATTTTGTTCATATTAGTATATTTATCCATACAAATCGAAACTAAATGATAAAATGTTTCATTGTAATGTTGTTTGACATTCCGTTAAATGGTTAGTTAATGTTGATGGGTCTGGTTATTAGATGTTTCATAAAACGACAGTAGGCTAAATCATCTGTCGGTCTAAGTATCATAATAGCTTTACAAAAAACTCAGATTCATAATTCTAAATTAATAACTTTCATCTTTAATTTGAATGTCAAATCTATTCTTAATTTCTTAATACTCTAATGATGACTATCTTTCATAATTCTAATATTTGAAGAAGTCATAAAATTGGCACCTATTATTTTTTAACTAGAGTCTGGTGAGAACTCTCGTGTAGGCTCATTAGAGATAGGGGGGGGGGTACACTTCTTACCCGCCTCGGTGGCTGCATGCTACAACGCGTCACTCTCGCAATACGCCTAACTACTGGTGACGGGGAGACTGAGCCTCAATTTCTGGTCGGATGTACTGAGGGTGGTTTATCAAAATGCTTTAACACTCTCCCTTCACGCAAATGGGGATACACTTTCTCTAAATGGCACCTTCCTTAGCCACAAATCAGTAGCGTAATTAGTACATGTACGTTTAACCCAAGGGAGCAGTGACTATAGGTGACAAAAAACATGTCACTTTAAAATACAAAAATAGAAATGTGAGAAACATATATATTATTTTACGTATAGCTTTAGTGAGTTTTATAACTGTCAGGTAGCTTTAGGCTAGCTCCCACAATGGAACTCACTGACAGCTCTAGGCGAGCTCCCACAATGGAACTCATTGACAGCTCAAGGCGAGCTCCCACGATGGAACTCATCTGACAGCTCTAGGTGAGCTCCCACGATGGAACTCACTGACAGCTCTAAGCGAGCTCCCACGATGGAACTCACTGACAGCTCTAGGCGAGCTCCCACGATGGAATTGACATTGACGTTCACCCTCTATACCCTATTCCTTTATATTCGTTGTTGTAGGAGATGGATATCTCAGGCGGGTATTGAAGAGTATACTGTAAAAAAAAAATCCGGGATACCTTATTCATACTTTATTCTAATAGTTTTTCATACTATTTTTTCTATGGATGCACCTATTGGTATATGAACTGGTGATCCTCACAGTGCATGTGGAGCAGTGCCTCCCCACTCTTGGTTATGGCAGAACCCATGTTTCTTCCAAATATCAATGACTTACTTGATAAAACATTAATTTTCTTCGCCACAGTCGCATTGTGGATCAACCTGGTTGAAACGAAGTGTCTTCTCAAACTTTTACAACTTGTTTCGAGTGCGTCTCTCGGGATATTCGTGGTACTTCTCAGGTAGATCTGGTGGGATAAGGAGCGATGAAGGTGGTGGAAGGAACCTCGGGAAGTTAGGGGGGAGGAGCGGGTTCCGCGGGTCAAACGTGGGGGTCATCTCAGGAACTTGGTCTCTCGCATTCCGTCGCTCTTGCAGTCAGATCATTATCGCGCCCACCATGAGGGGAGATCTCTTCGCGTGACGTCACAGGCCCCACTAGATGTCACTTGCAAGCAACATTACTATAGTCCGTTCACCACAGAGTGGAGGTAACTGACAGTTAATAAACGTTACCAGATACACTTGCCAAACAAAATGATCTGCAAGAGCACATGTTGAGTTGATGTCACTTTTGGCAGTCGAAATATTCACAACAAATAATTTATTTTTAATAATATTTCACTTTTAACCGTTTTTACATTATTTTCTAGCTGTCAGCTACCACCACTCCTATGACAATTTGGCCTTATGTTTATATGTTGCTGGTTTTTCACCTTTTCTTAGAACAAAAATCTTAGGTGGTCGGATGGTCTGAGGCGTCACAATCTAAATAGACTGGCCTGAATATTATGGTGACATCGGGGCTTGAATCCTGGTCGATTGTATTGAGGATGAGTTTCATAAATGACTTTAACCTCTCCCTCAACGCAAATGCGTGTACACTTAATCTAAATGATATCTTCATCTGCCCAAACAAATAGTGAAATTAGTATATATGCGTACAGCCCAAACGGGTATTGAGATGCGGTGGCAAACATATGATCGTTAAACTAAATAATACTGATATGTCATATTGTTTAAGGATATTGGTGAGTCCTGATAAAGACCAATTTTCATAGAAAGGATCTTTTAGAAAATATGAACAATTTTTTTGCCGTCTACAATAATACATAGCGTTTAACAGTGGCCTCTGTACCGGAGTGGAATAGAAAAGGCCTACATGGAAGGAGGTGATGCATAAGATGAGAAGATGGAGGTAGCTGATGATGTCGGAACGAACATGACTTTATTATTTGTGTTTTTTATGTATTAATAAAAAGTGTAAAATCATATAACTTGCCGCGTACACACATGAAAGTAGATTTAGTAGCTTTATTAGCTAGCAGTAAGGTTTTTCTTAAGAAAATAAGAGTATAATATCAAGTGTTACCAATGGGATCACTAATTAAAAGTGTCATAAAATATTAAATTAAAGACTAGTTTTATAAAATGAGAAATTACTCTGGACTAAGCTCTTGTTAGTTTCAAAATGAAAGGCAAAAGGTTCATTGTTTCCACGAGGTCGACTTGATACAAAGCCTGCTGGGAGCTCAGAAACACACACACGCGCGTGACATGAGGTAGCGAAACGTTGTAGATAAAGCCACTATTAGGCAAAATGTCAGGTATTTGAATTCTGAAATAATCTTAAGACATCTGAAAAGTGTTTTAATCGCCTTATTTAGGATCTGTAATTAACATACCAAGTTTTCTCCTTCTTCAAGGTCCGCGTTTGGCGCCATCTTGAAAATATGGTGGGCAAATTATAATTTTCGTGAATATCTCGTCAAATGATAGTTTTCCGGTAAAAATGGTATCATATATTTTATTCCAAATAAGTGTTTTTATAAAAAGGTTATTAGAAAATCTTTTTTTAAATTAAATATCTTGGAGATATAGCTGTGAGAATCCAAAGATTCCCATAAAAATGCACACAACAAAGGGGCTCCCCTCCAATATTTCAATTTCTATTTAAAATACATTAAATATTTAGTAACAAAGGTACTAATTACATTTTAGTTTTTAAAATTACAGAGTACGTGACGTAAAAATTAAAATATAGGATAGGAGCCCCTTTGTTGCTTAAAGGTGTGTGAAAATAGTTGGCTTTTCGTGGCTATAGCTCCAAAAGATTTATTTTTTATGAAAAATGTGCTTCTAACTTCGTGTATTCAGGATTTTATCTGGAATAAAATTTATTGTCACTATTTTTACTGTAAAATTAACGTTTAACAAGATTTTTTCGAAAATCCTAATTTCACCGCCATCTTTTAAGGATTGCACCTAACGCAGACCTTTTAGTGTACGGCCAGACTAAGTGAGTACGCGATAAATAATTTTTAAAAAAACACATTGGTAGTAACGCGGGGTGGCCAGACTGGAGTGACCCGAGCAACGCGATTGAAAGATAGAAATGATTCTATTTTCAAGCACGCGCGTTCGAGCCGGAATAGTCTAGTTTACAGGCGCAGGGCAATATTATTGTATGTTGGTCCATTGAGTGCTAGGAAAGCTTCTAAATTTGACATGATATTTGACTTGTTTTATTATTATCGATAGGTTTAGCAAACTTGCTAATAACGACCTAATTTAATTGGCAAGACCATAAACTATGTATAATAGATATATATGTAAAAGTGATATTGTTAAAATACTTCAAATATTATAATAAAAGTAGGCCTTTGCAAATAAGAATCACTAGTAAAGCGGAGAGAGGATGAGAAAACTCCAACAATAAATCACTTGTCAAAACCCACCCTCAGTTCACTGAGCCAAGATTCGAACCTTTGCCTTATCGCCAATAACAACTATTGAGAGCTATCTGCTAATCATGCGCTCGCTCGCCAGTTTGGTCATGCAGTCGCTCAGTTGCTTGTCAGTCTGGCCGAACTCTTAGCAAGGGAAAACTTATGTTTATTACAGCCCTTAAATGATGCGATTAAAACGCTTTTCAGATTTCCTCAAGTTATTACCGATTTGGGGCTTTATTTACGCTCTGACGCCTGGCATATAATATATCCACAATCTAGTTTTGACTACAATGTTCAGATATGTGTATAATCTATGTCCGAAGATACACCATATCCTACTGTTTGACACCACTCTATAATGTAAGTTTCTGGTAACACTTTCTAAAAGATCATTCTCATCAGTCATCACTGTCTAAAGCACTGTTTCTCAAAGTAATGGTAATGGAGGAACATCAAATGGAAGCTATATGCACTGGGCCAAGGGGGGAGAATGTTTGAAAACTATGAAGGAAAAATATTATTTATAGGTGATTCCATTTTACGACTATAAACACAAGAAAAAAAATTAATTTGCTAAATGAAATGTTAAATTATATATCCCATGATTAAATTTAATTAGTAATTAATAGTTTTTGATTGTTTTAAAACTCTAAACTTAATAATTTGTTATAAATTTTGTTCAATTTTGTTGAATTAAGGTTGGTACAGACTTCCTTACTATATTACGTGTGTTTACCAAGAAAACTACAGCGTAGTATCGATAATTCACATTTAATCTATTGCATTTCAAATTTTTGTCACTGATATAGACGTAATATTTTTCTTTATGAGTTGAATGATATAATTTAATAAAGGGGCACAACACAAATTGTATTGGTATTTGTATTTTCCTCCCCCCCTCCCCCACCCCCTGTATTTTATCCTATTACCAGCCAGCTCTACCGAGAAGCACTTGGTTTCTGGCATAAATGAATTTTTTTTATCGAATAATCTCGTGCTTTAACCTTCCAACTGAAGTATATATAGGCTCAAGATTATGTATGGTATGAGGGACGTACTAGGTCGTCCTGTGCTTGTGGAAAAAATCTATCTTGAGATTATGCCGAATATTTACGTTTTATTTGAACACGAATACAAAAAAAAATGGATTTTACAAATCTCTCTGTCCCCATGTCTGTCTGTCTATCTGTCTGTCCCCGGATACGAATTCAAAATAGTTTGATGGATTTTGCTCAAACTTGATATTTGTATTTTATCCCTAAGAAAAAGTTTTTTTATGTTTACTTTAGCCCTTTAACTAAGGGTAATTTACTGATGAATGATTATTTGAATTCCTTTTTTTTTTAAATGGCGCTAACAATTTTGCTTAAAATGTATATATAGGATTTATTTGACAAGTAAAATAGTACCACATAATTAATGTATGAGCAAACATTCGTTGAAGGGTTTACTGATTGGAGATTTTTGAAAATACGAAATATTTCGAAAACATCTATAACTATTTTGTTTAAAATGTATATCTGGGTATTTTGTGATACACCAAAAAACACCGTATACTTGTATTTGGGGTGGAAATTCATTTATGGGTTGTTACCTGATTATTAATTTTTCAAAAACTGGAAATAGTTTACAAATGGTTCTAATGATTTGGTTCCAAAAGGATATCTTGGGAGTGTTTGACATGACAAATAGCCCTGTGTACTGGGTTTTTGGGTGAAAATTATATAAGGGATCAGTTACTGATAAGTGGGTAGTGTTTGATATGAACATGACAAAAAAATCTATATACTTATTTTTGGAGGAGAATTTGGTCATTGGTAGTTTACTGATGGCTCTTAACTTTAAAATTTAAATATTTTAAAATTGTCTTTGGTGATTAGTGTCTCTTCTTGAATTAAGCTAGTTTGTAAGTGATGTATTAATGATAGAGACGTCTTATTGGGTAGAGAATGAATTGTCTGATCTTAATGTGTAGTGTAGGACCGGCTATCACCTGCTTTGGTAGTCACACGGTCTCAGTTCAAAGGCATTGCTCTCGCATTATTATTATTATTATTATTATTATTATTATTATTATTATTATTATTATTATTATTAGCAGCACCGCGTCTTACTACCCGTTCGGGTTATACGCAATTATGCTAATGTGTAATGGTAGGGTGATTGTGAGATGAAATGGAGGACCTACAGTTTAACGTGGAATCCGAACCACGGTGGAGGCCTGGAATTCCCCACATTCACAAGATGTCTTGTCAGAGGTGAAGGAAGGGTTTTGTAACTCTCGAAATAAACTGGACTGTCGGTTACGGGACACAATAAACTGGACTGTCGGTTACGAGTCACAATAAACTGGACTGTCAGTTACGGGTCGCAATAAACTGGACTGTCAGTTACGGGTCACAATAAATTGGACTGTCGGTTACGAGTCACAATAAACTGGACTGTCAGTTACGGGTCACAATAAACTGGACTGTCAGTTACGGGTCACAATAAACTGGACTGTCAGTAATGGGTCGCAATAAACTGGACTGTCAGTTACGGGTCACAATAAACTGGACTGTTGGTTACGGATGAAGGTTCAGTGCTCAAATATTAACAGGAAATTATTTATTTATTTTTCCTAAATTGTTTACCAAACTTCCTCAACTAAAATTAAGATAGGCCTACACTTCCTTTATATTCTATCTTTAGCATCTCTTATATGTAAGGTTACAAATTTGAATAGCGTGCGTGGGTAGTAAGACACCGTGCCAAAATAAAGGACTGTATATGATAGAGGTGGTTTTGTAAATGGCCAATAGAGGATGTGAACCGGGAATCTCCCCTTGTTGACCCGAGTAAAGACCTTATCTCCTGCTCCCAGCTCATGACATATTGGCCCATTGTCTGGTAATTAGAATATATTATCGTCTAGCCTGGATTTGAACCGATAAGATATAAGGTAAGACAGTAGTAAAGAAGGGGTGAGGGAGCTATTTAATATAGTGTGGGAATGTTCTGTAGCACACTACAATCTTGTGATTCGAAACGGTTAGCAAGCGGAGGAAAGTTATGATAGTCGGAAAATTCACACGTTTTGATTTGCATAAACTATAAACTGTCTCATATTAGTTTAGCGTAAGCTCTTTTTCCCCTCACGTAAACCTTATGTACCCTAATTCCCTTGTAGTGGGAAATCATTTGTGTAAAATTACCCTTTGTACATCAGGCCTGGATCTGAACCCCAAACTCCAATCGACCATCAAACCCAGATTGGATGATCTGTACATCTATTCTGTGAGCCCACCATTGCGAGTGAGCAATATTACACTAAACATTAAACAATTCGCTTAGTTTTCTTATTTAGACAAAAATTTCAAAAGAATTCACTACTTGTCATAAACCTTTTAGCGTTTTAATTTATATACACACGACAACTCATTAAAAATTTGTTTGATAAACTGAAGTTTTTATTTTCTCGCCATCTCTTGAAGAGAAGAAGTATTATGATCGGAAAAAAAATCGAGTTGTTGATGGATGTCGGAAGTTTCATGAACCACTGAACCCGAAATGTGGTTTTCTTAATTGTTTCTGTCTATTACTCGGGCAAGAGCCGAAACCATTTTACCTATCCAGCTAAAACTCGGTATCCAAGTCTTTCAGAGTGTTTCCAAGAGGAGCCTTTGGAATTATTTATCTAAACTTAAAATTAAAGATACCGTAGCTTATTCAAGGGTGTTGAGAGACTAATAGATTTTTTTTCAAAATCGACTCTTAATGATTTTTTTTNTTTTTTTTTTTTTTTTTTTCAAATTTGGCTCCAACGAGTTTAATTAAATTTCTTGTAAAGGTAGTGTTTAGCACTACAAACAAAATGGTGTGTTTCATTTTTCAACAAAATTACTTAGGGGTACTTTACATTAGCGAATATCTCCCATTTATTTCATATATCCGCAAATCTTTGGAATAAGAAATAACTTATTATTGAATATTTCGACAACTGTTGTTAAAGATATAAAAAGATTATCTGAGCTACAGGCAAAATATTTTATGAAATAGAGCTTTGGGAAACAGGGAGTTGATAAATGCACAAAGTAAATTAAAGTATGATTATTTCATACATGTTCGTTGATGTGATGTGTGATGTTTTCTATACTTTCACTCGACCTCTTGGAGAGAAAGTATTGCGATCGTTAAAAAAATGGAACTTAAGAGTTTGATAAATATCGACGTTTCATGACCCCCTGAAACAAACAAAAAAGTAGTTTTCACAATACGTCTATCTGTCTGTCTATCTGTACCTCGGGCTATAGCCAAAACTATTTTACCAATCGGGCTAAACTTGCTATCTACGATTTCAAAAGATTCTCCTAAGAGGTTTTTGTAATTTTTATATCCAACCCTAAATTTAAAAGTAATCTACTGATGGGGAAAAAAGGGAAAACATCAATTTTTTCAAAGTTTGCTCTACCGATGTTATTCAATTTTATATCTAAATAACGTTTATTACTATAAAAGATGGAAATTTTCATTTTCTCATGAAAATGACTTTGAGGATACTTTATAAAGGGGAGATCTTCCAATTTTCGTCATTTCTTCGCAACTATATGAAAAATGTAAATTCTTAACATTGTAAAGCTGTAATACTTTTAAAGAAACAAATATTTATTGAAATATACTTTTATAAAACCAATAGATTCTGAGCTATAAGCAAATATAAATACTTTTTAATTCAGATCTTTGATAAAGAATTAGTCTTATGCTCTTTGGAGGACAAAGATATTTCCCTTTTCTCAATTTTTCTTTAAAAGTGTGCTAGTTGCTAGTGCCATAGAGTAAGTAACAGTGTATATTATTTAAATTATGATCTTTGGTGTAGTATTTCTACAACAATGTATATACTTATTTCGTTTCACAGTTCTTACGAGTTTTTAAGTAAATAACTATATTAAGATAAAAGCGAGAAATGTCTGTGCGATGCATTAAACCATTTATTTCACATTTATGTTTTTATTAAAAATGAATAGGGCTATTATTTCGTTTCACTTATCTTATGATTGATCTTAGACAAGTTTTGTATTTGGATTCAGTCCGTTTGTGCACTCATTTTGTTGCTACACAGAGGAACTAGGTAGGGCCTACGATTTTGTTACTTTTTTTTATTGCCATAATTGTTTTAGGAATACTTTTTCTTTTCTAGTTTTAACTTTTGTAAATAATATTTTCCTACTTGGGGACATGGACGGTACCTCCCAGTTTACGAGCTATAAACAAATGGCTTCTATTATTAGGTAAAGGCGCGAGAAAGATAGTACGTTACGCTATTTATTTTTACCAATGTTTCCAAACTAGAATTAAGGTCGGGTGGAAGGGTACACAAGAAAAGGCTAGTGATTATGCAGTTTTGGCAGCTAAATACATTTTTGTCCAAAATAAAGAAAATACTGCCCCAGTAGAAACAAATTTTAATTCTCTCCACATGGTGACCTCAACAGTTGTTGAATATTTGTCATGAGCATATCGGAATTAGATGACAACCTTTTTAAATGAAGAGAAAAAGTTTTCATTAAATTCCAGGACAGTATTCGTTGACTACTCCAAACTTATTTGTTATTTGTAAAAATAAAAACGTATTCTAATTTATCATGAAAAACTATTACCAGATTACCATTTTCAATTCAATTTTCAAGGTCAATATTAAGAAAAAACAAATTTCCTATCTATTTCAATAAGTAAACTAACCTTAAATTAATGTATTTTAGATTAATAAAGATACATTATTATTGATAGTGTAAAAAAGTCCCCAATACTAGTTTTTAGACAAATTAATAAAGCCATTTTTTAAAATATTCAATTAAAAAAACAATCATCGCTAAACAAGCCAAAAGAGAATTTCACCCCCTCCCACCCATCTCCCAAAAAAACCAAGTATATTGTTTTATTTGTCATGCTCATATCAAACACTCTCCAAATATACATTTTATTACAAAATTGTTATAGCCATTTTCAAAATAATTCGAATTTTCAATAATCACTCATCAGCAAACAACGCTTTATCGAATTTTTACCCGAAACAAAGTAAACTGTGTTACTTGTCAATATACCTATTTGGAACCAAATCGTTATAGCCATTTTCGAAAAAGTATACTCATCAGTAAACTACCTCGAATTGAAGGGTTAGGGTAAAAAAGTTTTTAAGTTACAGCCCTATAAAATTTAAACATCAAGTTTGAATAAAATCCATCAAACCGTTTTGGATCCGTGACCAGTAAAAGTAAAAATAGAAAGTAAAAATCTAAGTGAAGATCTAAATACGCTTATCAGTGCACGTGTGTTACCTCTCTCGCATCTTCATTTTCTCCCTGAAACATTGGATTCCATAAACAACAGCATAAATGTATCCATCAAGGTCAAATAATCTTGTTATAAACCTCACATTAGTCTATTTTACGAAATGTTAAATTTCATTCTTCTATGATTCAATCAAAGTTGTATTGAAACATAGAAACTTATTCCGAAAAATCTGAAAAGCACAAGAAATATTATAGTGTTAAAATAGAGACAGCACTTATTAAGAAAATAATAAACATTTCAAATACACCTTATACACTTTTTTCATTCATTACTCTTTCCAGCCTGTGGCCTGAGTTAGTTTTTTATTCAAGCCATGTATTTTACACTATTGGCTTGCTAGGCCTATCGTAGCTTCATATGCCTTATAATCTAACTTGAGACTAGGACAGGTACAGCAACCAGTCCCCGACCATTAATATATCACTGTGAAAGAGTAAGCCCACATTTCCCAAATATATTTTTTTCAGCCATGCTGGGAATCGAGCCCAGGATGCTTAACTCAATAGAAAAGACATATTACTGACTAAGCTAAGGTGTTGGATCCCTTATACACTTATATATCAAATAAATTTATTTTAGTGGATGGCACATTTGACCACGAGAGATGCAGTATTTAGTTCAATCACCCCGTATGTAGACTTCTAGACACTCTGTGAGAACAGAACGTTGTCCAGTTATACCTGGGACACAGATTCTTTGTATGTGACCTAGGAGGTTGTCTACACGTCATACCCACAATGTTATGACGTGATGATAGTGATTAAGAAGGTGTGAATCCAGTGGAAATCTTAACCCTTTTGACAAAATCATGGAGACCATAGAACAAGTTCCTGTTTCGGAAAGAATGCTTATATCACCGCTGGGAATCAAGCCCTAGATATTAAGAAGTCAGGAGCGCTGACTATTAAACCAAGAGATTGTTCTATAATTAAATGACATATGATTTGAGGAAGATATATACCATAGAGTTTATAGAAAACACACTCATTGAAATAATACCCTAAGCGCACTCAACCGAAGGGTTGTAATTCCCTCCCTACAGATCATCGTCAAACAAGCTAGTGCTCTTTTAATTTCTTTAGAATAATTTAAAATACAAATTCTAGAAACACAGAATATATTAACACACTATCTACAAACTTATTGAATCTAAAAGATCACGTCTAGAGTAATATAGCTATTACTAGAGCCTGGATATTAATTAATATTTGGACACCAGGACTAACCCATGTGCAAATATATTAGGCTATATTATATCTTCAGCTGTGTTTGACCACTTTAACCACTTATCCCGGGTTACAACAAACACCAAATGAGCTAACTTTGCTAACAATATCACTTTCAAAACCATATGAAAGATAGCTCCATGCTTTGAGTCTTACTACTCGTCTTTACATTACAAATATTATTGCAGAAATTTCAATTTGACCTCAAAAGTGAGGTGAGTGGGCAGATATTGAAACGTCACACCTTTCTTTCAGCCAGAGATACAATTTTATATATTTATTCTTATGAGCCCACCTTAGTGGTGTAGTCGGCAAACGCGCTAGTTTCATGTTGAACCAAACTCTGATGATGGGGATATCGAGGTTCAAATCTCGGTCGGGTGAACCGAGGGTGGCTTTTCCTAACTGGTTTTACACTCTCCCTTCACGAAAATACGAGTTAACTTCCTCTAAATTCCACCTTCCAAATTCCTAATCTATTAGCCTAGTACTTAAGCGTATAACCCAAACGGGTAGTAAGACGCGGTGCTAAATAAATAAAATAAACAAATGATTCTTATGGTTGGATTGTTAGCAAAATAAAGTTGAAATTTAGTGGTCTTATTTTTATAGTTTGAAAAAAAATTGTTTAAATGAAAGAATTGACTGAATGTTTCTAAAGGTTCATATCATAGGTTATAAGATAAAGCCATATTATAAAGCCGGGCCCACACTTGTAGGCTATTAGATCCTCGTATCGTATCGTCCCGCTTCTAGTCGGTATTTCACCGTCTCATCAAAGAAAGCTACGGGGTGAGGATACGACAAAGCTAGACGTGCTCCGAACCAAACACTGTCGCGGGTCAGGAACACACAAAGTTATGGAAAGTATGTGTAGTTTCAATTATCGTGACGGAACGGTGATCGGATCTGCCTAGATTTGGTCTCACCCACTTCGGTGGCGTGGTTGGCTAACGCGCTTGTCGTGTTGAGCTTGGCTGCTGAAGACGGGGAGATCAAGGTTCGAATCTCGGTCGGGTGAACTGGGGGTGGTTTTTCCTCAATGGTTTTCCACTCTCCCTCCACGCAAATGCGGGTTCACTTCCTATAATTCAACCATCCCAGTTCCTAATCCATTAGAGTAATTAGTACTTAAAGTGGATAACCTGAACGGGTAGTAAGACGCGGTGCTAAATATTATTTGATTTGGTCTCAACCGTGTCCATGGGTATCGTCACCCGCTCCAGCCCTGGTCGTGAACGGAACACGATATGCGGATATAATACAAATGTGTACTCGGCTTAACTCATAGAGGAAATACAATTCGGGGTGAAACGGAGTGTACAGTACAATGGAGAAAGAAGATTGGGTTCAGGGTTCAGGTTGTAGTGTGGAACTGTCATTTGGTAGAAGTTTTATACTGAGGGTTTGGAGATTGAAGATTAGGTTCAGGGTTCAGGTTGTAGTGTGGAACTGTCATTTGGTAGAAGTTTTATACTGAGAGTTTGGGTATTGAAGACGGTGGTTGTGTTTTGCATAGATGGCCAGTATTACCTTTGAAGATAACGTTTTTTATGTAAGCTTCTCTATGAATCGTGTGGGTTTCACGAATATCTACACTAATAGGGTAAAGATTAGGAAGTGATGTCTAGAGGAACTGTATCTACACTTGTAAATGTATGTCAATGCAGTTAACGAGTTATAAGGGTAACATTTTATATTTCAATGAAATATTAATATTATTAATTTTTATAAAATGTATTAATATTCATATTATTGTCATTAATACGAGTATTTCATTATGTACACCTCATATTAATGTTTTCTTATACTAAATTTCAGCTCCATAAATTATATACGTTTCCTCAACACTGGTACGTAAGAAACATAAAATAGAAAGTTTGACCCCTTATTATTCGTGAACTGCAATGATTTGAAATCATAGAATCCCTATTTATAGCTTATAGATTATAGCTATACGCTTGTTAACGTTGTGCCGTAAAATGTTGACGGTCGAATGACCTTAACGAAAAGGTTTTTTTAATGTGTTTAGAATGTTTCGAATCCCCCTGTATGGAAAACACTTAACCATAGTAGTAGTAAACGATTCTCCAAAGCACTCCTGTATTTTAATGCAGGCTTTCAAGAAGGAAAAACCAATACAAAA
Organism: Timema shepardi; assembly: GCA_902151425.1. Taxonomy (NCBI): domain Eukaryota; kingdom Metazoa; phylum Arthropoda; class Insecta; order Phasmatodea; family Timematidae; genus Timema; species Timema shepardi. The sequence continues at coordinate 11,130 of CABFVX010004651.1, read as the reverse complement.
CCAGGTGATGCTAGGAGCCTGGAAAGTAGACAAACAAACGCCATCGTTTGGCACGCGGTAAAAAATTTTGAAGATATGTTTGGTATTGGTACTCTAACATCCATACAGCTGTGCACGATGTGTTGCCTACACATGTAGGCGATTGGTGAACCAGATTGTTTGAACAAGGGAATTTTGGGTCTTAGAAAAACCGTTCAGTAATTCTAGATAGTTCATCGTAGCCGGAAGTAAAATATATTGTGGGGTGGTTCTGAAAAGATGTACTGTACATATATAGATAGTTTTTCACTTCTCAATTACTTTAGCTTTATATAACAAATTAATAGTTTACATAAACTATATAATTAAAATAATAGTCAAATATGAATATAAATTGTAACATGCCTTGGTGGGTATGTAGATTTAGATATCAAGCTCGTATAGTATTGTTTTCCTGTGATAAGGATGTTGGGGGTCAAATTCAAGTATAATGAGGTTGTTTTTCCCCAATCTTACTCCACGCAGATGCTTGTACATTATCTCTATTTGTAGTTAAAAAGAAAAGCGCCAGGATGAAGTGAGAAAAGCTGTAGTAATTAAATACGGTAGTAGTTCGGGTATATATTTGAATGTTGAAGTTTCAGCAAACAGAAAAACATGAATAAAATATATTTAAAATATATTTTGTTTCGGTAAATTTAACTGTACAAAGTTCTTAAAATGTTAAGGTTTGGTCTGTTTAGTAATTATTGTATTCTTGCCAAATTATGACTTTTTTTAACTCGTCTCACTACCCGTCCGGGCTACCCGCCTTTAATCGTCCTATGAGGGTGGGGATGTGAAGGGTGTAATTTTAATGTGACTGAATCTTCATTTGCTTGAAGTGAGAGTGAGAAACAATTTAAGGTAAAGAACCTTTGGTACCTACAGTAGCCCCAGGACTTCTTTGGTGCTGACCGACAGCTTTGAGAAGTTACCAGACCAAATTATGTATCCCTACGCCAAGCCATATGATCTGCAAAAACATGTATTTAGCAGATGTCACTTCTGACAGTCAAAGTTTATGTATATACCTAAATTTTGACTGTCAGAAGTGAGCTGTGAGCTGTCAGTCAGCACCAAAGAAGCCATGGGGATACTGTAGCTACATTTAACAAACACATTTATTCCTACACTTTAGCTGATTATGTAGCGTGTCTTTGTACTGAACTAAGGGTAGCTTGCTCGATTCCCAGAATAACTTCAATATTTTTAACTATTGAGGATTCCCCCTTTACAATGATAGGTAGAGGAACTAAACGTCTGTTCTTTATTTAAGTTATTTGGTAAATCATGTTCAGTTAGTTCAAAAAGTGCATATTAAATACCCCAAATAATAAATAACAAATGCGTTGTGAATTTATTACAATATGGAAACACAGCATTGTTATATCCGTAACGGTGGGCACATAGTATAAGGTGTTAATCTTGTCCAATCTGGCTTGCACGTACCGTGGAAGTCAGGTTTCAAACCTAGGTCAGATGTACTAAAGGTGAATTTAATATTTTTCCAATCTCCCTCCACGCAAATTATGTAATAAGACAAAAGAAAATAACGTATTTTCATGAAACATGCATAGCTCTAGTACATGAAATACCTGAGTTCCTTAACATTTATTAATGCTCGAGTATTTATTTTAATTTATGCTCGTTACGATATTAGAACATAAATATTAAACGTTATGACAGATTTAAATAAAACAATGGAAATTAATTTAAGAAAACATTTTTTTAGGCGATATTCTGGTGACGTATTTGTGTCGATATAGAATATTTGCACCTGGATGGGGTCCAAATCAATTTTCAGGTGTCATTTTACTATATTTATATAAAAGGACACAAAGTTTATTTCATCCAAGCTGCTATAATTAATATAATTAAATTATCGGTGACCTGGGGGTCTAGGGGTAAGGTGTCGGACTTCTGTGCTAGGGTCCGGGGTTCAATCCTTGGTCCTGGCACAGATTTATCTGATTACCAAACCCTTCCTTCCCTTTTGACAAGACATGTATTAATCACAGCTTGTGAATGTGTGGAATGCCAGACCTCCACCGTGGTTTGGATTCCATGTTAAGCTGTAGGTCCTCCATTTCATCTCACAATCACCCTACCACTACACATTAGCGTAAGTGCATACAACCCGAACGGGTAGTAAGACGCGGTGCTAATAATAATAATAATAATAATAATATGATTAAATCTATCTTTTTAACATAATATAGGTAAAAAATATTTTTAAATACCCCTGGCATTGATATGAACCCCTGACAAACTAACCCTATCTGGGAAAGCAAAACAAAAAATTCTTGTATAGCTCGAACGGATAGTATGACGTGGTACCAAAAAATCATTTTACTAGTGTATCAACATTCTAACTTTTCACCCTTTGAAATGGATAGTTCTGTATAATGTAAAGGGCTTGATCGACAGTAATAATAATAATATTAATAAATATATTATAAAATACGCATACATAGATTTACTAGGAAGTATAAGAGCTATGCCCATAGTTTTTTTCATTAGAAGGGAGAAAGTGTATTGTCTATTTTTAAATCATGGATGAAGAAGACATTTATGTTTAATATACACTTATAAGTAATCCCTATCTCAACGTTAAAAAGTGTATATAAGGTGCAGTAATAAAGTTGAGTTAAAGTTTTTTTTTAAATCAAAGGAATAAAATACTAATTAAAAAGGCGCAATTAAAAGATAACTTTTACTAAAATATGAAATTGATACAGTTGTATCGCATACACTTATAGCCTATTCAGCAAATATTAAAATACAGCCCCTTAAAGGGAACGCCTACGATCATAAATCCCCAATTATTTAAAAAAATAGTTTGTTATTTTAAAATATGGTTCACGCCAGAATTAAGGAGAAAGGTATCATAATGTTTAAATGGGATTGAACACTTAGTCTGAGTTTTTATAATTGAATATACATAAGATTATATTTAGAATATATATATAAATTATTTGAAAAGGTTGAGTTGAATTAATTTTAAGGACGTTTAGTGTGAAGTGTCGAAGCTTCAAGATTGGTGTAAATCGCTAGAAACATAGATCTAGCCTTCCTCGAATAAAGAAACAAAGTCACTTCTACAAGCTCGTGTCAGAAAAGGTTCAGATAATTAAGGATTGGTTTAGTGGTTTTGATGCTGCTGAACTTACCACACTCAAAATAAATACTGAGAGGATATGTCCCTTCATGAAGGAGGGGGGGAGGGGTGATTCAGGGGGACGCCCTTATCTTATAAACTTTAATATGATCCTTTAACTAAGTTGTATTAGCTTGCATAGTACTAAAACAACATAAAAGTATGTTATCCAAAAATATTTAAACTAAAATACAATCCCACTAATGTCTATAGTGACAGTTAATTTAAGGGGGTCAGCTACCTGAGCACTGAGATGCGTTGCAGGTTCCAGAAATCTTACGTTATTGAAATAATGAATTTAAAAATAATAATCATTGCAAAACCAATATAAAAGGTCCCTACAGTAGCTGAATAAAATTCAATCAAGTGAAACATGCTAAATTAGACACGGGAATCAAACCCGGGACCTTTGACTTTGAACGCTAACACTATATCACTGGGCCATCTAGGTTCTTCTTGTATTCAAGAGCATATTTCACTAGTTGCTAGTGAATTAATGAGAAGAACAAGGATGGCTCAATAATAGATCATTGACGTGAAATCCAGAGGTCCCGGGTTCGATTCACGTGTCCACTCCCTTGAACTTACACTTTAAACTTGAGAAAAAAATGTTTCCACTCCCTTAAACTTATACTTTAAACTTGATAAAAAATATTATGAAAAGGTGAAATTAGCTCATCTTCAACGATATTTTATGGTAAATATTGCAGTTATGAGATCAAAGTAAATGGTGATAAAAATAAGTAAAGCTTTCCCCAAAAAAATAAAATAGAATTTTAACAAAGAATACAACAGAGTGTTTGTAGATAATTGAGGATTTTTTTGTGGTTTGGATGCTTCAACACTTCCATTCACATCATAAAAGTAACACAGAGTAGAAATATTTCCCTCTTAGTAGGTGGTTCCCTTAAGATCAATGGCTATTACTTTTGTTGACTTTATTTAGACGCTTGTAGCGTTGAATAAGATGCAAGGTAGACGCCATCACACTAATAAACTCGATCTAAGCTTGAGAAATATGTTGTTTATCCATCGAGTAAATTTAATGCTAGGAATACATTTATATCCGAACCTGTTTTCAAGAGCCGAAACGTTAACAAACAACCACACACATAAAACAAATAATAATAACCCTTTCTTAACCATTTGTTGATCTAAGTTTTACTCCATTCGCCAAGTTAATATGCATCCTTTTCCTCGCTGTCAAGAGCAAAAGACAAGTTTGTAAATTTAAACAGGACGCGTCTTGGTGTAGGTATGTAAATGCGACTATGTTGGTAATACTACACCGCTTCGAGATGGGAATTGATTTCCCCGAGACGCGTTGAAACTTGGGCTTGTGTGGGGAGGGCGGCGGAAGGGGTGAATGGGTGGTTTTGTTTCACATTGCGGTAATTAAACGGCTCTAGAGGATCTCGCGTGCAACTCAAACTTGCCTCGATGTTTTTATGAAGAAACACTTCTCCACATTGTAAGCAAACACTACACTATATTTATACCTTTTATTACTTTAATAACGTAAATAATATTCTTTGCTCCAAATGATACCATACATTCATTAACAATGTAGGGAGAAGTCAATTAGAATATTAAGCGGAGGTGTACCCGCATTTGAGTGAAACTAGAATGGGAAACGATTTGTAATAAACCATCATATTCTACCCATCCCGGACTCGAACCTCTATCTCCCTGTTACCGGAAAGCTAGATTAACGCCTTTGTATGCGTAACAGGATATGCAGGTGTAAATAATATTAATAATTATCAATTACATTCCCTGCCTCAAGTAGCCGAGAGGACCAAGGGGTTAGATTCACGCCACATTTCATCACCATTGTAGGAGAGTGACGTTTTCGAATCATGGCTGGATAGAATGGGTATGATATACTCATCATCTCTTCATGCAAATTCTGGTTCATTTCTTCCCATATATCCTCATCTTTGCCCATTGAGATTAGTTTGATAATAGACCTTGTGTTAAACTTGCCAAAAGGGGAGAGAGGGAGATTTAATTAAATACTAACGCTTGGAAATGTATTATCTTAGTAGTAAATGAAAAATACCCAGATAAAAATAAAAGTTTCTTAGGTCTTATCCGAAATCGAACTATGACTCCTGAGACCTTTTTACTACTCTATAAAAATATATGATCATAAAACAAATAATTTGATTGATTAAAGGGGGATTAAAAGAATCATTTTCAATTTTCTAAAAATAATTGCCTAATTTTATTGGAATTTTGAGATAAAGTTTCTCTCACTTTTATAATGCTATTAAGTATCCAAAATAACATTCAGTTGGTGACCTGGCGGTCTAGGGGTAAGGTGTCGGACTTCTATGCCGGCGGCCGGGGTTCAATCCTCGGTCCCGGCAAAGATGTATCTGATTACCAAACCCTTCCTTCACCCCTGACAAGACATCTTGTGAATGTGGGGAATGCCAGTCCTCCACCATGGTTCGGATTCCACGTTAAACTGTAGGTCCTCCATTTCATCTCACAATCACCATACCATTACACATTAGCGTAAGTTCGTATAACCTGAACGGGTAGTAAGACGCGGTGCTAATAATAATAATAATAATAACAACAACATTCAGTTGGCTTAAATTCCCGTGGAAGCAAACATACTTCCTTTCCATTTAGATGCATAGCTTAGAACATAAATGTTTTAACGAATTTTCTCCCGATTTGTTATTTATATATGTGCCTTTTTCTTATGAATAGAAAATTAGGAAAATAACCAGGTTAGATGCACGTAAACTAAATATCTAAAAACAAAACTGCGATGTTTTGACCTAACAATTTTGTTATCAAAGTAGACTCATTCATAACCAAAATAATAAACNCCCCCCCCCCCCCCTAAATTATAAGCTACACCACGGTGGAACCTCGCAAGATGAACTTGTTATTCTTAAGTGTAAACGAAAGGTACAAATCAAGATCCAACAAAATAATATGGCATTCATTAAATTCTCTTTTTTCGTGACACGGCAAAATATTTTACGGTATATTCAAACTTTTACTGATATTGAATACTAAAACGTAAACATTGAAATTTGATGCAATTTTGAGTTATTCTTGGAAAGTTTGATAGTTAAATCTTGTAAAATGGGGGTTTTAGTTAAAATAATTATTTGGCTTGTAGAATAGAGAAAGATTAATTAGCAGCTTATGATGTCAACATTGACAAGACTTTGGTGATTAAAATTCCGGCCAGGTGTACTAGAATTTTTTTAACCCTCCTCATCATCACCCTTTAAGGTTGGATGGAAGGGGACGCGAGGAAAAGCCAATGTTTTTGCAGTTTTTACGGCAAAATATTTTTTTGACAAAATAAATAAAATATTACTTTAGTATAAAAATAGAACTGAATTTTATTCCCATGATTATATCAACAGTTATTGAAAATCTGTAATTAGCATAACAGCGTTAGGGGATAAACTATTTAAATTAAGAGAAAAAGTTCTCATCAAATTCCAGAACACTCTTGACAAATATTCAAGAAATTTTTAGTTTACCCTGATTGTGAAAAAAAAATTAAATTATATGTCTGTATTAAAGCAATATTCTATTTATTTTGGCCAAAAATATATGTTGCCATAAAAACTGCCAAAATACCGCGTTTTCTCGTGTCCCCTTCCGTCCTATCTTAAATAAATGTATTGATGTGTTTTGTTCTCCACCTCGTCTTAGTCTGCTACCCGTACAGGATATTAGCATTTTAATTACTCTAATGGGTTAGGAATGAGGAAGACAGTTGTACTTGCTAGGAGGAAGAGTGAGAAACAATTAGGAAAAAGCACCCTACGACCGGCCGAGATTTAAACCCTTATCTCCCCAACACCGGCAAACCAGACAAGATGAACATGACATTCACTCCACACGATCACCAATACTGGCGTGTTCAACTTATTAGTTCTTTTAAATAATAGAAAAATTTTGAGGGAGAAATTCGTGTTATAAATTTTTCGCATACATTTTTATTTCAAAATCTAACCATTTTTAAAAAGTGATTTCATAATCAATTCTCTGTGAAACGCATTCGTATTTTAAAAGTCGGCACATTTTTCATCTTTAGCTAAACATTTTAGAAAATTAAAATTTGATGGATTAGAGCAGGAACTGTAACTAGCACCAACAGGCAAGAATTCAAAAATGGTGTATAGAGAAGTTGTAATTTAATCTTCAAAAGAAATTTCCGCTTTTAACAGATGATCCGATTATATCTATACTTTGACGTGTTTTAGTCAGTCTACTCTTCGAATTATTCTAAACAATTTAAACCAATAAGCGATTATTTAAAAAAATAGAATCTAAGATTTGACTACTTTTTCCTGTGGTTAATTTTTTATAGTAAAAAAAGAATAAAGTAACTTTATAAATTCCCCTGTGAAGAACAGGTGCACCAGCAATAATAATATTTATTTCTACCAGAATCCTACAATAGACACTTGTGATGTAACCTAACTAAATTCCATATATTGTCCTCCTCATTACTGAGGAGCTAGTGAGAACAACCACAGACCTAAAACACTTTGGTAGGGTAGCAGACTGTGTTATAGTAATTCAATATTTGATTCTTCTCTCTAACCATATATTCTAATAATCCTCGCTGAGGTTAAGTGTGTGATGCTAAATGTACAGTACTAACCAAACTACGCTTAAACTAGTTTGTAGTTCATGTGTTAATATAGCCTTGTGCTTGGAGAGTCCACTTATAATCCTTTAATATTATGTACGAAATATATTTAACAACATTTTATGAGATAACGGTGTAGGAATGCAGGTAGAGGTATCCCCGGCGAGTGAGCAAAAGTTCCCCGCCCCTTTCCTTTCCCACCTACCCTCCTCCCCCCTCACCAGCGTCTCGCCGCCTTTTTTAACGTTTATGGAGCCCATAAGTGTCATTCCTCCCCCATACGTTATCCTCCGTCGCTAGCCTTATTACCGTCTTATTGTGAAACCGGCGTATAAATAATATTCTTTATTTGACTGCTTCGCTATCTCCTCAGACAGGAACTATGATACCTTGCTCGGGTCGGCCGTCCCTCACACCTTTTTCTACCAAGCCACGTTTCCAATTTTCATTATACTCCGAATAACAACCAAAATAACAACAACAAAAACTTATAATGTGACGTGGAATTTTTTTCTTCTCTTTATCTCGTTCAATTTCGTTGTTAATATATTTTATCTTATTTCTTTCTTGGTAAAAAAGTGAATCGTGTAACTTATCAGAATTTTTTTAAATTATTAGTTGTGTTTTTTAGCTATGGTTGTACACATAAAAATGAGCGAAAGGATGATGCAAAGGAATTTTTTTTATTGCTTCAAAGGAGTAATTTGGATCAAGTGTATTATCCTGGCCTTGGAATGCAGGTGAACTGCTTCGAAACTTTATTTCTTCACACGGGAATTACTGTATCTTGGTTAGGGCATTTTATTCCCCCCTTACCCCCACTGGGTCTCAAAAATACTTTGTTTGATAAGCATATAAAATATATTATACACACTATTGTTGTAAGAGCGTGGGATGCAGATTTGTGATAAAATGTACCCTCATTTTAGCGAGGGCTGGATGAGAGGGAATATATTTAGGAACACCCCTAAGTATACCCAGGAGGTATTCGAACCTCGATCACTCCCATCACCAACAAACCAGATTAAATGACCTTTACGCCACGTTTCCGTCCACTGGTGAGCCTTTTGTGGTTATTGTTATAGTGTTATTGTTATTGTTATCATCACTATTTTATATTTGATGAGGGTGCAGTTTAAAAGTATATCCTAAGCCCCTAAACATACAAAGTTGAATAAGGACATTAAAAAGATCCACTTCAGTGGCCACATTGTCTGAGACGCTACTCTAGAAGTAGACTAGGCTGCCAATAACAGGTAAAACAAGGTTCGAATCTCGGCCGGGTGTACTGAGGTTAGTTTTTCTAAACTGGGTACACTTCCTCTCTAAATATAGCCTTCCTAATCCATAAAAACCACTAGCGTGATTAGTATATAAGCATATGGCTCAAACGGGTAGTAAGACACGGTGCTAAAAAAGTTTTAAAACATTTAAAAGTGGCCTACTTATAATGGTGTTTTTAAATAAACAAACAAGTTATTTTAAGAATATTTATGGCATTACAACATATTAATGGACAAGAAGATATTTATTATTCACACTAATCTAAAAAGCATAAAAACTCACTCTGACAAAAATGTTGAGACCTGCTTCGATGGCCAGGCCCACTAATAACTGTCAAGGTCTAGTCTAGTTTGTTGCTGATGGAGAGATGGGGATTTGAATCTCAGACAGATGTCATAATAGGGAGTTATGCTAAATTGCTTCACACGATTTCTCCATGCAACCGTGGGTACATTTCCTATAAATTCTACCTTCCTCATCCATAGTCAATTAATGTATTTAAATTCGTATAGCCTAAGACGAGTAAGTAATAAGAAGTGGGGGGAAAATTATCTCTTTACCTGAATTACGATTTTCTTATTTCCTGCAATCATAATATTTATTTGCATCTTTCTATCTAAAGGCCTATTCGCATCTAATAATATCCTAGACTAATGTTTTCCGCTTACTCCGGCAAGAAATCTGTCATTTAATTTTCTCGTCAAGTATAACATATTTAAATTATAAACTTTTTTTTTCCCTTGGCCAAGCAATATTATTGTATTTATTTCCTATGTTATGTTCCTTTAAAAGATTATAAAAAAACTGTTGTTTATCGCTTCTTGTATGTCTCTTCTCTTTCTCCTATTCTTACCTTACGATTATATTCGTATGTCGTGGTCGGGCACTATAAATCAATTTTCCGTTCTCCCCCCTCGCTGATTGGCCATTGGCTGCCATATGCGAGTGACAGTTGAAGAACTCAAAGCTATTGGCGGCGGGAGTAGAATACGGCACGACATCGATCAAGCAAAGGTAATGATTACAAGGTGGGTTGGCGTGGTTGGCTTGTTCTGCAGAGCCCACCATTGCCTGACCATCTAGACTAATTCCCCCCTTCTCCTTTGCTTCCTCGTCTTCCCCCTTTCGTGTTGTTTACTTCCCTTTGCTTGAAACTTATTATTATCCTCACAGAGAAAGGGAAGGGGTACCGCTTTAAGAATTGTGTGCAAGAGTGAGATGAGAGGAATAAAAATAGATCGGGCTAAATATAAACCTTAGTACATATTTTATATTGTAGGCTTGGCTTTCATTAGATTTGTTTTATAGTGGGAGTGTCAAACGATAATACGTATAGTAGAATCACAGCGCAAAGATAGGTCTAAAACATAAATAAATATTCGATATTGATCAAATTCGTCGGTATTATTATCCGTATCGGTGGTCGATTGGTCTGCCGGTGATCCAACCACGAGAAAGGATCGGGGTTTGAATACCGGTCAGGTTTTCCACTTTCTTTACAAGCAAATGCGGGTACATGACCTCTAAATCCAACCTTTCTCATCATTAAAATATTAGCGTAATTAGTACATAGATGTATACCAATGCGGTGCTGTAAAATAAATAACACCAATACTTGTTTGTTACGTGGAAGGAAGTGTTAATTAATTATTTGTTTTTAATAAATATGTATACATAATAAATTAACTATAATCTAATTTGTTTTATTTACTCTCACAGCAAAAATGTATCAGGTACGGCCATCGTCTTATTGTGAGTTTGTTTACATTTTTACTTTTTTTGTGAGCTATGGAGCTATCGCTAGTATTTTAACAAATTTGGTTTTAAACACAAACTAAAAACGTAAACAAATGACACCATAATTATTGTAGTTTAGCTAACATGACTTATCGAAACTAAACAGATAGGCATACAAGTGACCCTTTAATGAACGTGAACTTGTTTTATTAAAAACTAGCAGCCCAACCCGGCTTCGCACGGGCATAATAATATAATAAAAGAAAATACACAATGTTTTACAGTGAGTTTC